>JAOPHQ010001757.1:0-100000 GCA_030340625.1 Merluccius polli | reverse complement strand
AATAACATAAATAATACTTTTAAGTAAATAACGTTTCATATTTTAAACCAACCGTCTGTGTCTGGTTGGTTGCCTGGTTCCTCCCCTGAATGAAGTATGAATACATTTAAATGATCAGACTAGATGTTGACGTTTAGGTTATGATGATGTCACACGCTACCGCTTAGCAACGCCCCGCCCCTAGCAACCAGAGCATCACTGCTTGTCACACTCAATCACCAATCACAGTTATTATTTGACAGTTATTAGTTTACAGTTATTATTTGACAGTTATTAGTTTGACAGTTATTAGTTTAAAAGTTATTAGTTTGACAGTTATTACTTTACAGTTATTAGTTTAACTGTTATTAGTTTAACTGTTATTAGTTTGACAGTTATTAGTTTATCAGTTATTAGTTTGTCAGTTATTAGTTTAAAAGTTATTAGTTTGACAGTTATTAGTTTGACAGTTATTAGTTTAAAAGTTATTAGTTTGACAGTTATTAGTTTGACAGTTATTAGTTTAAAAGTTATTAGTTTGACAGTTATTAGTTTAAAAGTTATTAATTTGACAGTTATTAGTTTGACAGTTATTAGTTTAACAGTTATTATTTGACAGTTATTAGTTTGACAGTTATTAGTTTAAAAGTTATTACTTTGACAGTTATTTCTTTACAGTTATTAGTTTAACTGTTGTTAGTTTGACAGTTATTAGTTTGACAGTTATTAGTTTAAAAGTTATTAGTTTGACAGTTATTACTTTACAGTTATTAGTTTAACTGTTATTAGTTTGACAGTTATTAGTTTAACAGTTATTAGTTTGTCAGTTATTAGTTTAAAAGTTATTAGTTTGACAGTTATTAGTTTAAAAGTTATTAGTTTGACAGTTATTAGTTTGACAGTTATTAGTTTAAAAGTTATTAGTTTGACAGTTATTAGTTTGACAGTTATTAGTTTAAAAGTTATTAATTTGACAGTTATTAGTTTGACAGTTATTAGTTTAACAGTTATTAGTTTGACAGTTATTATTTGACAGTTATTATTTGACAGTACCATTTCCTGTTCCAACAGGTGGCTTCTGAAGACCGAGTTGGGCTCCTTCATCACAGACTACTTACAGGTAAATACACTAACGAGTACTACAGGTAAATATACTAACGAGTACTACAGGTAAATATACTAACGAGTACTACAGGTAAATACACTAACGAGTACTACAGGTAAATACACTAACGACTACTTGCAGGCAAATACACTAACGAGTACTACAGGTGAATACACTAACGACTACTTGCAGGCAAATACACTAACGAGTACCTAAAGGTAAATATACTAACGAGTACTACAGGTAAATACACTAACGAGTACTACAGGTAAATATACTAACGAGTACCTAAAGGTAAATATACTAACGAGTATTACAGGTAAATACACTAACGAGTACTACAGGTAAATACACTAACGAGTACTACAGGTAAATACACTAACGAGTACTACAGGTAAATACACTAACGAGTACTACAGGTAAATACACTAACGAGTACCTACAGGTAAAGAGGTACTAATACATACTGGTTACATAATGGTTTGTCCTCCCAGAACCAGCTGCTGACCAAGGGTCTGGCCCGACTCCTCGAGAAGATCCAGTTCTATGATGGTGAGATGTTTAGATGTTGAGAGTCTGAGACCAGTTCTATGATGGTTAGATCTATGATGGTGAGATGTTTACAAAGTAAGTCTAAAATAAACAGCCTAGCATAGCATCCTAACATATCTGCCCTCTTCTGGTTACTAGGCAACAACCAGCTGACTATACTGTCTGAGATATGGGTTCGATTCTTCACTGAGACGCTGCCGACCCTACAGGCTATATTCTACCCTGTCCAGGTTAACCTAACCCCGATATATGACCCTAACCCCGATATATAACCCTAACCCAATATATTACCCTAACCCCGATATATGACCCTAACCCCGATATATAACCCTAACCCCGATATATAACCCTAACCCCGGTATATTACCCTAACCCCGATATATGACCCTAACCCCGATATATGACCCTAACCCCGATATATTACCCTAACCCCGATATATTACCCTAACCCCGATATATTACCCTAATTCCGATATATTACCCTAACCCCGATATATTACCCTAACCCCGATATATTACCCTAACCCCGATATATAACCCTAACCCCGATATATTACCCTAACCCCGATACATTACGCTAACCCTGATATATAACCCTAACCCCGATATATTACCCTAACCCCGATATATTACCCTAACCCGATATATTACCCTAACCCCGATATATTACCCTAACCCCGATATATTACCCTAACCCCGATATATTACCCTAACCCCGATATATGACCCTAACCCCGGTATATTACCCTAACCCGGTATACACTACTCTAAGCCTATGTGTGTGTGCGCATGCAGGGACAGGAGCTGACCATCAGACAGATGTGTCTGCTGGCGTTCAGAGACCTGGTCCTGCTGAAGCTCTCCCTGGAGGAAACGCTGGGTATTGCAGCTGCTGCCCCCCCGCCACTCACACAGATGCTGCTGGTACTGCAGGTACATGCACACATCTCTCCCTCTCTCTCTCTCTCTCTGTCTGTCTGTCTGCACATATCTATCCTCCTCTATGTGCAGAATCAGACTTCATTACAAGTAACGCCATGTCTTCCTGTCTGTCTGTCTGTCTGTCTGTGTCTCTGTCTCTCAGGGTGTGGATGACCCCAGTGGTCCTAGCACACAATATCTACAGTTGGAGCGTTTGGTGGAGATGGTCGTCTCCCCGTATCTAGGCAACATCCTCCACCTTAGCAACCAGCAGAAGCAAGGTCAGTATACTGTTACCATCACTACCACCGTTACTACTGCTGTTGCTATAGCTACCACTGTTGCTATTGCTACCACTGTTACATAACTACAGTTACTATAGCTACTATTGTTACCATAGCAACTGCTGTTACTATAGCTACTATAACTACCAATGTTACTACTAATCCCAGTCACGTGAAACCAGTGAAGGAAAGGTTAAAGGGTCTAATCCCAGTCAGGTGAAACCAGTGAAGGAAAGGTTAAAGGGTCTAATCCCAGTCACGTGAAACCAGTGAAGGAAAGGTTAAAGGGTCTAATCCCAGTCACGTGAAACCAGTGAAGGAAAGGTTAAAGGGTCTAATCCCAGTCAGGTGAAACCAGTGAAGGAAAGGTTAAAGGGTCTAATCCCAGTCACGTGAAACCAGTGAAGGAAAGGTTAAAGGGTCTAATCCCAGTCACGTGAAACCAGTGAAGGAAAGGTTAAAGGGTCTAATCCCAGTCACGTGAAACCAGTGAAGGAAAGGTTAAAGGGTCTAATCCCAGTCAGGTGAAACCAGTGAAGGAAAGGTTAAAGGGTCTAATCCCAGTCACGTGAAACCAGTGAAGGAAAGGTTAAAGGGTCTAATCCCAGTCACGTGAAACCAGTGAAGGAAAGGTTAAAGGGTCTAATCCCAGCTGTCTAAAACCAAGACTTCCAAAACCTTCTGTAGTGAATTAATTTACTTCTGAAGGCCAAACATCGGACTTTTCCTTCCCCCTCCGACCAGACGGCGGCGGCGTGCGGCCACCCCGGGTGTGTGAGACCCCCCCCGCCCGCCCCAGCTCCTCCTCCCTCACCCCCCCCAGCTCCTCCTCCCTCACCCCCCTACTGGAGCAGGAGGCCGAGGCCTACTTGGAGAAGTCCGGCGGTCTGCGGCGCCACACTGTGGCCAACGCCCACTCAGACATCCAGCTGCTGTCTGCCTCCAGCAGGATGCATGCTGGGACGCGGGACCTCAGCAAGACCCCGCCTCCAGCAGGATGCATGCTGGGACACGGGACCTCGGCGAGACCTCACCTCCAGCAGGATGCATGCTGGGACATGGGACTTCTGCGAGACCCCGCCTCCAGCAGGATGCATGCTGGGACACGGGACCTTGGCGAGACCGGGGAGGACGGCAGGAGCGGGGGAGGAGCCAGGATGTTTTCCGGCCAATCACACAGCATACAGTCCCTGAGGGGCGGGGCTGACGATAGATTTGGGGGCAGGGTTTAGTCTGCTGTACTTCAGTGGAGACGTGTTGCTCAAGGAACTTCTGGCAGCAGACGAGTGACTCTGTGGAGACCACTGAACTAGCAGTATATATTATATATAATATACTATATATATAATATATATATTATAATATATCTAATATCCATGGAGCTACAGTCGTGCTGGAAGAAGAAGCTGCAGCTCTGTCAGGTTAACAGAAGTCATGAGGTTTCGCATGTGATGTATTTTTATTAAATGAACTCTACTTTTACTGCTTTACAGTCCAAATCTTTTCTCCACACTGCAGAACGTTACGGTATGAAAGCAATTCAGCAAGAAGGAAAACCCCGACATTAAATATATCATTAAATAAACTTAAATATATCATTACATATCAAATATATAATTTCAGGCAGTTTAGCACGTAGCCATGGTCCCAGTTAGCATGTAGCGCTTAGCAACACAATGCCGGTCTCCGTGAAGTCATTGCTGATTGGTCGAGCGGGAAACAGACGTCTGGGTCTGTTCTGAATAAATCCATGTTGGTGGAGATGTAGCGGTCAGTTCATGTCCACGTGGTTGTAAAGGGATATACTGCCCCCTTGTGGACATGTGACCTGAACATGGAAATGCACCTTTGAAAAATCTGTGTGTGTGTGTGTGTGTGTGTGTGTGTGTGTGTGTGTGTGTGTGTGTGTGTGTGTGTGTGTGTGTGTGTGTGTGTGTGTGTGTGTGTGTAATGACTACACCTGATGTTCCACGAGTTACAATTTTAATAACATCAACAAGTAGAAAAACAGAAGAGCATCCACAAACGTCTTTTAAAATTATTCCCCTGTACAGTATTTACACACACACACACACACACACACACACACACACACACACACACACACACACACACACACACCTCTAAGGGCTCCAAGGGAGGGGGTGGACATCCAGAGGTCAAAGTTCAACTCAGCCTTCCCTCAGGTCTGGTTTACCTCCATTAACACAGCCTAGCACCACTAGCCTAGCGCCATAGCCCTAGCCTAGTACCGCTAGCCTAGCGCCATAGTCCTAGCCTAGTTCCGCTAGCCTAGCGCCATAGTCCTAGCCTAGTACCGCTAGCCTAGCACCATAGACCTAGCCTAGTACCGCTAGCCTAGCACCATAGTCCTAGCCTAGTACCGCTAGCCTAGCGCCATAGTCCTAGCCTAGTACCGCTAGACTAGCTGCATAGCCCTAGCCTAGTACCGCTAGCCTAGCACCATAGTCCTAGCCTAGTACCGCTAGCCTAGCACCAAAGTCCTAGCCTAGTACCGCTAGCCTAGCACCAAAGTCCTAGCCTAGTACCGCTAGCCTAGCACCATAGTCCTAGCCTAGTACCGCTAGCCTAGCACCAAAGTCCTAGCCTAGTACCGCTAGCCTAGCACCAAAGTCCTAGCCTAGTGCCATAGACCTAGCCTAGCACTGCTAGCCTAGCTCCAAAGTCCTAGCCTAGTACCGCTAGCCTAGCACCATAGTCCTAGCCTAGTACCACTAGCCTAGCACCAAAGTCCTAGCCTAGTGCCATAGACCTAGCCTAGTACTGCTAGCCTAGCTCCAAAGTCCTAGCCTAGTACCGCTAGCCTAGCTCCAAAGTCCTAGCCTAGTACCGCTAGCCTAGCTCCATAGTCCTAGCCTAGTACCGCTAGCCTAGCTCCATAGTCCTAGCACCATAGCCCTAGCACCGTAGAGGCTAGCTTAGCTCCATACTCCTAGCCTAGCTCCAGCGGTCCACATGGAGTCCGTGTGTCTCCAGGGTTGGGGTCCAGGCGGTCTCGGCGGTCTCGGCTGTTCTTCTGGTGTCCCTTTGGAAAGTTGAGGAGAAAACATGAGTTAATATTCAGCTAGTTAGCATAGCTAGTTAGCATGCTAACGTCCGGGTAACGCCACAGAACCACTAAGCTGCTACTTTAGCGGTGTGTTAGCGATGTAGCTGACTGAAGTTAGCTTATTAGTCAACATGTACATCAGGGTCAGCAAGTTAGCCTACCTTTTCCAAGGGTTGCATGGGTTAGATTAGGGTAAGGGTTAGAGGGTCAGGGTAAGGGTTAGAGGGTCTGGGTTAGGTTAAGAGGGTCAGGGTTGGGTTAAGAGGGTCAGGGTTAGGTTTAGAGGGTCTGGGTTAGGGTTAGAGGGTCTGGGTTAGGTTTAGAGGGTCAGGGTTAGGTTAAGAGGGTCAGGGTTAGGTTAAGAGGGTCAGGGTTAGGTTTAGAGGGTCAGGGTTAGAGGGTCAGGGTTAGGTTAAGAGGGTCTGGGTTAGGTTAAGAGGGTCAGGGTTGGGTTAAGAGGGTCAGGGTTAGGTTTAGAGGGTCTGGGTTAGGGTTAGAGGGTCTGGGTTAGGTTTAGAGGGTCAGGGTTAGGTTAAGAGGGTCAGGGTTAGGTTAAGAGGGTCAGGGTTAGGTTTAGAGGGTCAGGGTTAGAGGGTCAGGGTTAGGTTAAGAGGGTCAGGGTTAGATTTAGAGGGTCAGGGTTAGGTCTTCATAGAGGGTCAGGGTTAGGGTTAGGTTCAGAGGGTCAGGGTTAGGTTTAGAGGGTCAGGGTAAGGTTAAGAGGGTCAGGGTTAGGTTAAGAGGGTCTGGGTAAGGTTAAGAGGGTCTGGTTAGGTTAAGAGGGTCAGGGTAAGGGTTAGAGGGTCAGGGTTAGGTTAAGAGGGTCTGGGTTGGGTTAAGAGGGTCTGGGTTAGGTTAAGAGGGTCAGGGTAAGGGTTAGAGGGTCAGGGTTAGGTTAAGAGGGTCAGGGTTAGGTTAAGAGGGTCTGGGTTAAGTTTAGAGGGTCAGGGTTAGGTTAAGAGGGTCAGGGTTAGGTTTAGAGGGTCAGGGTTAGGTTTAGAGGGTCAGGGTTAGGTTTAGAGGGTCGGGTAAGGTTTAGAGAGTCAGGGTTAGGTTTAGGTTTAGAGGGTCAGATAAGGTTTAGAGGGTCAGGGTTAGGTTAAGAGGGTCAGGGTTAGGTTAAGAGGGTCAGGGTTAGGTTTAGAGGGTCAGGGTTAGAGGGTCAGGGTTAGGTTAAGAGGGTCAGGGTTAGATTTAGAGGGTCAGGGTTAGGTTAAGAGGGTCAGGGTTAGGGTTAGGTTCAGAGGGTCAGGGTTAGGTTTAGAGGGTAAGGTTAAGAGGGTCAGGGTTAGGTTAAGAGGGTCAGGGTAAGGTTAAGAGGGTCTGGGTTAGGGTTAGAGGGTCAGGGTAAGGTTAAGAGGGTCTGGGTTAGGTTAAGAGGGTCATGGTAAGGGTTAGAGGGTCAGGGTAAGGGTTAGAGGGTCAGGGTTAGGTTAAGAGGGTCAGGGTTAGGTTAAGAGGGTCAGGGTTAGGTTAAGAGGGTCAGGGTTAGGTTAAGAGGGTCATGGTAAGGGTTAGAGGGTCAGGGTAAGGGTTAGAGGGTCAGGGTAAGGGTTAGAGGGTCAGGGTTAGGTTAAGAGGGTCTGGGTAAGGTTAAGAGGGTCTGGTTAGGTTAAGAGGGTCAGGGTAAGGGTTAGAGGGTCAGGGTTAGGTTAAGAGGGTCAGGGTTAGGTTAAGAGGGTCTGGGTTGGGTTAAGAGGGTCTGGGTTAGGTTAAGAGGGTCAGGGTAAGGGTTAGAGGGTCAGGGTTAGGTTAAGAGGGTCAGGGTTAGGTTAAGAGGGTCTGGGTTAAGTTTAGAGGGTCAGGGTTAGGTTAAGAGGGTCAGGGTTAGGTTTAGAGGGTCAGGGTTAGGTTTAGAGGGTCAGGGTTAGGTTTAGAGGGTCGGGTAAGGTTTAGAGAGTCAGGGTTAGGTTTAGGTTTAGAGGGTCAGATAAGGTTTAGAGGGTCAGGGTACATAGTCCTCACCTTTTTCACCTCCGAGCAGGGGGGTACATGGAGGGCGCGGTGGCCTGCTGACTGGCTACTATGGCGGACGATGACATGCCTGTGGGGGAGGAGCCAACTGTCAGCACACATCAATACAATCACTGGACTTCAAAGGAAACTCGGCCGTCTCTACAGGTAACTCAGCTGTCTCTACAGGTAACTCACCTGTCTCTACAGGTAACTCACCTGTCTCTACAGCACCAGGTAACTCAGCTGTCTCTACACCAGGTAACTCAGCTGTCTCTACACCAGGTAACTCAGCTGTCTCTACAACAGGTAACTCAGCTGTCTCTACAACAGGTAACTCAGCTGTCTCTACACCAGGTAACTCACCTGTCCTTACTCAAGGTAACTCACCTGTCCCTTCACCAGGTAACACACCTGTCCCTACACCAGGTAACTCACCTGTCCCTTCGCCAGGTAACTCACCTGTCCCTACACCAGGTAACTCACCTGTCCCGACACCAGGTAACACACTTGTCCCTTCACCAGGTAACACACCTGTCCCTACACCAGGTAACTCACCTGTCCCTTCGCCAGGTAACTCACCTGTCCCTTCGCCAGGTAACTCACCTGTCCCTACACCAGGTAACACACCTGTCCCGACACCAGGTAACACACTTTTCCCTTCACCAGGTAACACACCTGTCCCTACACCAGGTAACACACTTGTCCCTACACCAGGTAACACACCTGTCCCGACACCAGGTAACTCACCTGTCCCTACACCAGGTAACTCACCCGTCCCTACACCAGGTAACTCACCCGTCTAGACAGCATGCGGTAGATAGAGCTCACCTGCGGCGTAGGGCAGGTCGTACTGTCCTGACAGCATGGGATATCCCAAGTGATGATGTGATGTCACAACCCGCTGGGACGGCGAGGAGCGTGGCCGCTCCCCATCCCTCTCCCCTCCTCCCACACGCTGTTCCTGAGGACCCTTGGGTGGGCCAGTGGTGGAGGAGGACTTGGTCTTGTAGTGGGTGGCGTGCTGCTGCAGGAGCTCCAGGGCCTTGTTGTCTCCTGGAGGTTTGGAGCTGCTGGACGGACTGGACCGCGAGCCCGACTCCGCCTCCTCGCAGCCGGACACTTTCCCGCCGTACGCCGCAGAGAACTGGTAACCTGCCGGCAGGTAGGACCCTGGGGCACAAAACACACCTGAAGACCTGAGGAACTCACATCAACAGTGTAGGAATATCGGGGTACAAGATATGCAGTATGGAGGTCTATATGGGACTTGGAGGTCTATATGGGGGTCTCACCAGGGTAGTTGTGGATCATTACGGAGGGTACCCCGCGATACCCGGGCTGGTTGGGGTCGAATCCCTGGCCGTAGGCGTAGGCTCCCTGCATGTAGGGCAGGTAGGCCTGGTGCTGCTGGGAGGGGGAGGGGGAGGAGAAGTGCATGTGGAGCGGGCGAGCGTCCTTTCCTACGCCCCGGTGGTCCTCAGAGCTGGGCCGGGTCCTCCCCTCCGCACCCTCCCTCCCGTCCCCTGCGTCCTCTCTCTGGGGCTCGTCCTTGGGGCGGGACTTGTCCTCCTTCCCCTTCCTGTCTCTCTCCCGCTCCCTCTCCCGCTCTCTCTCCCTTTCCCTCTCTCGGTCCCTCTCTCGGTCCCTTTCTCGGTCCCTCTCTCGGTCTCGCTCCCTGTCTCTCTCTCGCTCCCTGTCTCTCTCTCTTTCCCTCTCCTCTCGCCATCGCTCCTCATCGACTGGGTACTTGTTGGGGTAGACGTACGGCCACAGGCGTGAGTCGGGTTCCTGGGAGGGAGGCAAAAGGAGTGGGAGAGAGAAGTGAGAGAAAAGGAAGGGAGAGAAAATGAAGAAATCAACCCTGATGTTAAATCATAATAAGAAACCTTATTGATAAGACCCGGTGAAACAGTTCTGTTCATACCTGTCTGTACCACATCGCCTGCTCCAAGCCGGCTGGCCTGCTGGTATCCATGACAACCTTGGCCTCTTCCTTTCCGTGGTACCCCGGCTCGCTGAACTTCCTGAGCGCGTCAGAGGGGCCGGGGGGGATCCTCCTCCCCACCTCCTCCTCCTCCTCCTCCTTGGACATGATGACCGACTTGCTCTTCTCCAGCCCGGGGGCTCCCACGCTGGCGCTGGGGTCTTTGAGTTTGTTGGCCGGGAGGGTGGTGGTGGTGAGGGTGGGGGTGTCGTGGTGGGCGGAGCCTGCCTTGGGGCCCAGGTCTGGCAGACTGGGGGCCTTGGAGAGGGTGGGTGGGACCAGGACCTTCTGCTTCCCCTCCTCCAGCAGCTTCCCTCCAGGCGTGTACTCTGGTCTCCTCTCCGGGGGGCGGGAACGGTCCTCATGGGGGCGAGGGCGGTCCTCGTGGGGGCGGGATCTCTCCTCGTGGGGGCGGGGTCTCTCCTCGTGGGGGCGGGGTCTCTCCTCGTGGGGGCGGGGCCTGTCCTGGTGTTGGTGCTGCTGCTGCTGCTGCTGCTGCTGCTGCTGGCGGTAGGCGGAGCTAGCCTGCAGCATGTGGCTGTGGTAGGTGTAGGGCGGGACGTAGGCGTACTGGTTGTAGTACAGAGGAGGCATGTACATACTGGAGCGCTGCTGGATGACGGACAGCTGCTGCTGCTGCTGCTGCTGCTGCTGCTGCTGCTGGGAGACAAGCCCCGCCCCCCCGGCCTCCAGCTTCCTGTGCTCCTGCGGCTCTGACTTGATCCGCCTCAGCTGCACCTCCTGCTGCTGCTCCTCCTCCTCCTCCTCCCGCTCCTTCTTCACCTTCACCTGCGCCCCCTCCACCCGGGGCGGCGCCCCCCCCGGGCTGGGGTTGGGGTAGCTGGGGGAGCTGTAGCGGGTCATGCCCGGGTCGCTGGGGGGCCGCGGGGGGAACAGGCTCTTCTTGGGCCCCTCGCGGATCCCCGGCTCCAGCTTCACGGCCCTCGCCCCTCCCTCCCCCTTCCCCTCGCCGTCCTCCCCCGCGTCCGAGATGTCGGAGTAGGCGGGGCTTCCGGTCTTGACGGACAGGCCGTCGGCGCCGTTCTGGCTGAGCTGCAGGGGGGTGAGGGGCGGGGCCAGGCCGATGCAGGGGCTGGGGGTGTTGTCTGAGAAGCTGTACACCTTGTCCGCCTCCGCCTTCATGCTGGCCAGCCGGCTGGGGGGGTGGGGTGGGTCCCCGTTAAGCTGGGGGTCCGAACACTCGGAGTACGGGCTCCTCCCCTCCCTCCCCCGCGGGCTGTCCCCCTCCCTGCCCCCCTCCTTCCTCTTCTTCTTCTTCCTGTCCTTGGGGCTGCCGGGGGAGGGGCTAGGCGAGGGGCTGGGGGCGGAGCAAAGCGGGCTGCTTTCCATGGACCCTTTTGATTGGTGGCTTTTAACGGCGGACTGCGCCATTAAGGAGGGGTCGTTAGGGATGGACTGCGCCATTAAGGAGGGGTCGTTAGGGATGGGCTGAACCATGGCAGGGGGGTCGTTGGGGGCCGAGGAGGGGGGTGTGTGCAGGGGGTAGAGCTGGCCGGGGGCGGGGGGCCAGCTCGTCTTGGCCGTTTTAACACACGACTTCTCCTGTTTGACCCCCCCCACCCTGCCTTCCACCTCCTCCTCACAGCCCTCCCCCGCCTCCCCCTCACCCCACCTCTTCCCCTGCCGAGACACCCAGCCCGGGGAGGGGCTCTGGGGCTCGGGCCCCCGGCCCCTAGGGGTGGCGGAGCGGACGGGGGAGCCGGCCGTCCCGTTAGGGGGGGCGGGGGGGAGGTGGTCCTCTCCCCCCTCGCTGTCTCCCCCGTCCGGGTCCAGGGGGAGGTGGTCAGGCAGGTTGTGGGCGCGGGCCTGGTGGTATTTGAGCCCGTTGATGTGTTTGTACTTCTTGTTGCAGTTGGGGTGGGGGCAGTCGATGAGGGTGGGGGAGGGGGGGCAGCTGTGGTCGGGGCCCCCCCCGGCCCCCGGGCTGGAGGAGGTGCGCATGCGCTTGGTGCTCTTGGGGTCCTCCGGGGCGGGGGGCTCGGCGGGGGAGTCTCCCGGGGGTTTGGGGGTGGGGGTGGTGGTCTTCCTCTTGGTGGTGGGGGGGAGGGGCTCCTCCGGGGCGGACGGCTGGCTCCCCCGGCGGCCCTTGGCCCCCCCGCTAGCGGCGGCGGCGGCGCGGGTCTTGCTGCCCCCCCCTCGCGGGTCCGCGGAGGAGGAGGAGTGGCTGCCGGGCCGCGCCCTCTTGCCCCGCCCCCGGCCGCTACGCACCTCCAGCTCTCCCGCCTCGCAGAACCTAGCGGGACGTAGCATTAGCATGGCTAGCGCAATGAGGGAGGCTAGTACCGTTAGCTGCCATCAATACCATATACGTACATGTATATGGTATATTACTGTGTGTGTACATGTATACGGTATATTACTGTGTGTACATGTATATGGTATATTACTGTGTGTACATGTATACGGTATATTACTGTGTGTGTACATGTATACGGTATATTACTGTGTGTGTACATGTATATGGTATATTACTGTGTGTGTACATGTATATGGTATATTACTGTGTGTACATGTATATGGTATATTACTGTGTGTACATGTATATGGTATATTACTGTGTGTGTACATGTATATGGTATATTACTGTGTGTACATGTATATGGTATATTACTGTGTGTGTACATGTATATGGTATATTACTGTGTGTACATGTATATGGTATATTACTGTGTGTGTACATGTATATGGTATATTACTGTGTGTACATGTATATGGTATATTACTGTGTGTACATGTATATGGTATATTACTGTGTGTACATGTATATGGTATATTACTGTGTGTGTACATGTATATGGTATATTACTGTGTGTGTACATGTATATGGTATATTACTGTGTGTACATGTATACGGTATATTACTGTGTGTGTACATGTATATGGTATATTACTGTGTGTGTACATGTATATGGTATATTACTGTGTGTACATGTATATGGTATATTACTGTGTGTACATGTATATGGTATATTACTGTGTGTACATGTATATGGTATATTACTGTGTGTGTACATGTATATGGTATATTACTGTGTGTGTACATGTATATGGTATATTACTGTGTGTACATGTATACGGTATATTACTGTGTGTGTACATGTATATGGTATATTACTGTGTGTGTACATGTATATGGTATATTACTGTGTGTACATGTATACGGTATATTACTGTGTGTGTACATGTATACGGTATATTACTGTGTGTGTACATGTATATGGTATATTACTGTGTGTGTACGTGTATATGGTATATTACTGTGTGTGTACATGTATACGGTATATTACTGTGTGTGTACATGTATACGGTATATTACTGTGTGTACATGTATACGGTATATTACTGTGTGTACATGTATATGGTATATTACTGTGTGTACATGTATACGGTATATTACTGTGTGTGTACATGTATATGGTATATTACTGTGTGTACATGTATACGGTATATTACTGTGTGTGTACATGTATATGGTATATTACTGTGTGTGTGTACGTGTATATGGTATATTACTGTGTGTACATGTATACGGTATATTACTGTGTGTGTACATGTATATGGTATATTACTGTGTGTGTGTACGTGTATATGGTATATTACTGTGTGTGTACATGTATATGGTATATTACTGTGTGTACATGTATATGGTATATTACTGTGTGTGTACATGTATATGGTATATTACCGTGTGTACATGTATATGGTATATTACTGTGTGTACATGTATATGGTATATTACTGCGTGTACATGTATATGGTATATTACTGTGTGTGTACATGTATATGGTATATTACTGTGTGTACATGTATATGGTATATTACTGTGTGTGTGTACATGTATATGGTATATTACTGTGTGTGTGTACATGTATATGGTATATTACTGTGTGTGTACATGTATATGGTATATTACTGTGTGTGTACATGTATATGGTATATTACTGTGTGTGTACGTGTATATGGTATATTACTGTGTGTGTACATGTATATGGTATATTACTGTGTGTGTACATGTATATGGTATATTACTGCGTGTACATGTATATGGTATATTACTGTGTGTGTACATGTATATGGTATATTACTGTGTGTACATGTATATGGTATATTACTGTGTGTGTACATGTATATGGTATATTACTGTGTGTGTACATGTATATGGTATATTACTGTGTGTGTACATGTATATGGTATATTACTGTGTGTACATGTATATGGTATATTACTGTGTGTGTGTACATGTATATGGTATATTACTGTGTGTGTACATGTATATGGTATATTACTGTGTGTGTACATGTATATGGTATATTACTGTGTGTACATGTATATGGTATATTACTGTGTGTGTACATGTATATGGTATATTACTATGTGTACATGTATATGGTATATTACTGTGTGTGTACATGTATATGGTATATTACTGTGTGTACATGTATACGGTATATTACTGTTTGTGTACATGTATACGGTATATTACTGTGTGTGTACATGTATACGGTATATTACTGTGTGTGTACATGTATACGGTATATTACTGTGTGTGTACATGTATATGGTATATTACTGTGTGTGTACATGTATATGGTATATTACTGTGTGTACATGTATATGGTATATTACTGTGTGTGTGTACATGTATATGGTATATTACTGTGTGTGTACATGTATATGGTATATTACTGTGTGTGTACATGTATATGGTATATTACTGTGTGTACATGTATATGGTATATTACTGTGTGTGTACATGTATATGGTATATTACTATGTGTACATGTATATGGTATATTACTGTGTGTGTACATGTATATGGTATATTACTGTGTGTACATGTATACGGTATATTACTGTTTGTGTACATGTATACGGTATATTACTGTTTGTGTACATGTATACGGTATATTACTGTGTGTGTACATGTATACGGTATATTACTGTGTGTGTACATGTATACGGTATATTACTGTGTGTGTACATGTATATGGTATATTACTGTATGTACATGTATATGGTATATTACTGTTTGTGTACGTGTATATGGTATATTACTGTGTGTACATGTATATGGTATATTACTGTGTGTACATGTATATGGTATATTACTGTGTGTGTACATGTATATGGTATATTACTGTGTGTACATGTATATGGTATATTACTGTGTGTACATGTACATGGTATATTACTGTGTGTGTACGTGTATATGGTATATTACTGTGTGTACGTGTATATGGTATATTAATGTGTGTGTACGTGTATATGGTATATTACTGTGTGTGTACATGTATATGGTATATTACTGTGTGTGTACATGTATATAGTATATTACTGTGTGTGTACATGTATGGTATATTACTGTGTGTGTACATGTATATGGTATATTACTGTGTGTGTACATGTATATGGTATATTACTGTGTGTGTACATGTATATGGTATATTACTGTGTGTGTACGTGTATATGGTATATTACTGTGTGTGTACATGTATATGGTATATTACTGTGTGTGTACATGTATGGTATATTACTGTGTGTGTACATGTATACGGTATATTACTGTGTGTGTACATGTATATGGTATATTACTGTGTGTACATGTATACGGTATATTACTGTGTGTGTACATGTATACGGTATATTACTGTGTGTGTGTACGTGTATATGGTATATTACTGTGTGTACATGTATACGGTATATTACTGTGTGTGTACATGTATACGGTATATTACTGTGTGTGTACATGTATACGGTATATTACTGTGTGTGTACATGTATATGGTATATTACTGTGTGTGTACATGTATATGGTATATTACTGTGTGTGTACATGTATATGGTATATTACTGTGTGTGTACATGTATGGTATATTACTGTGTGTGTACATGTATATGGTATATTACTGTGTGTGTACATGTATATGGTATATTACTGTGTGTGTACATGTATATGGTATATTACTGTGTGTGTACATGTATATGGTATATTACTGTGTGTGTACATGTATATGGTATATTACTGTGTGTGTACATGTATATGGTATATTACTGTGTGTGTACATGTATATGGTATATTACTGTGTGTGTACGTGTATATGGTATATTACTGTGTGTGTACATGTATATGGTATATTACTGTGTGTGTACATGTATACGGTATATTACTGTGTGTGTACATGTATACGGTATATTACTGTGTGTGTACGTGTATATGGTATATTACTGTGTGTGTACATGTATACGGTATATTACTGTGTGTGTACATGTATACGGTATATTACTGTGTGTACATGTATATGGTATATTACTGTGTGTGTACATGTATATGGTATATTACTGTGTGTGTACGTGTATACGGTATATTACTGTGTGTACATGTATACGGTATATTACTGTGTGTGTACCTTGGTGGAGCCCAGTTGTGTCTGGTACAGTCCAGCAGCGTTCCAACATAGGTCTTATTTCTCCAGGAGACGTTCACCACCAGCATACCTGCGCGCGCGCGCACGCACACGCACACACACACACACACACACACACACACACACACACACACACACACACACACACAAAACTGTTAAGCGCTATGCGTTTTGACATCAAGTTACGTTTACAAACAGCTCAGATCACCATGGCTACCACTAGCTGGGTGCATCACCATGGCTACCACTAGCCGGGTGTGATGGCATCGCTACAACCGCTCACCGTCTTCGGTCTCCTGCCAGACGATGCCCTCCAGGTTGACGCTGGTGCCTGGCTCGCAGGGCCCCAGGCACTCGGGTTCGGTGGCCAGCGCTACGTGGGCCGTGGTGACGGCCAGGGAGCGCGTGCCCACCGCCAGGGAGCGCGTGCGGACCATGATCTGCTCACAGCTGGAAGAGATGTCCGCGCTGCTAGCCGGAGCTAGTGACAGGTCTGAGCTAGCAGCGGCGGCGGCGGCTAGCGGTAGCTCTGAGCTAGCTGCAACTAGCAGGAGGTCTGTGCTACCGGTAGCGGCTATCGGGAGGAGAGGAGGAGGTACCTGGAGGCGACTCCATCTGAAGAGGAGAGAGACACGGAAACAGAAAGTGAAAGTGTTTCCAATTCTTCCCAACAGAACCGCACACACACACACACACACACACACACACACACACACACACACACACACACACACACACACACACACACACACACACACACACACACACACACACACACACACACACACACACACACACACTTATAATATATTAATATAATATCTAATTTTATATGTACTGATTGGAGAGGTTCTCATCAGTAACACTGAACTCTACAGAACAACCAGAACCCTTCCAGTGATGGACTATCTAAAGACTCGTGTGGAGAAGTCCTCCCGGGTCCCCAGGGGGTCCCCAGGGGGTCCCCAGGGGGTCCCGCCGGCCCTACCTGATCCCCGGGGCCCTGCTGGACGGCGTGGTACTCGCCGGCCTCCGCCTCCTCCGCAGCCGCCGCCGCCGCCGCCATGGTAACAGGCAGCCGTCCCTCCGTCAAGTCCAGAGCGATACTCCCATGATGCTCGGCGGCGGCAGCCGAGTCCATATTCTGGCCCTCAAACAGGCCGGGGTGAGGGACCCCGAGAGACAGAGTAGGGGCCCCCACCTCCTTGTCCGCGCTCCCCGCTCCTGAGGGGACCGCCTCCATTTTCTCCTTCTTACTTTTCCCACAAGCCCCCCCCTCCTTGTCCTTTTTGGTGGGGGGACCGCCGCGTGTGATCTTGATCCCCTTCTCCGGGCCCTTGGTGGGGGTGTTGGGGCCCGGCGAGGGGGCCTCCCCCGGGGGCCCGCGGCCCGGCAGCTCCCTCTTGGGCGCCTCGGCCGCCGCGGCGGCGGGGGTCTTGCCGCCTTCCTTGGGGGTCTTGCTGCGTTTGGACTTTGCTTTGCTCTGAGCCCCGGGGGCTACGAAGGTCACCTTGTCGGGTAGGGGGGCCCCGGGGCCCGGCGGCGGCGGCGGGGCGGCGGCGGCGCCGGGGCCCGACGGCGGCGGGGCCATGCCGGCCGGCGCCGTCCTTGCTGCCGGACATCTCCAGTTTCTCCTTCTCCAGGTCGGCGTCCTAGGTCAATGATCAGGTTCCCTACGCCGATGTCCCACTCATCTCCGCTGTCGTACGCCTCCACTGCACTCGAGTCCACACCGTTCCCGCCTGTATCAGCGCTGCTGAGGGACATGTTACTGGGCCGGGCCAGGGAGGGCCGGCTGCCTCTCTGCTACCCACAGCCCCGCATCCTCACCTGGGGGGGGAGGGGGGGGGAGGAGGAGCACAGGAACCTCAGATCACAACACAGCAGAAACACAAGCACCCTCACCTGGGGGAGGGGCACAGGAACCTCAGATCACAACACAGCAGAAACACAAGCACCCTCACCTGGGGGGGGGGGGGGGGAGCACAGGAACCTCAGATCACAACACAGCAGAAACACAAGCACCCTCACCTGGGGGGGGGGGGGGAGCACAGGAACCTCAGATCACAGCAGAAACACAAGCACCCTCACCTGGGGGGGGGGGGGGGGGAAGCACAGGAACCTCAGATCACAGCACACGCCACCGCCACACAGCTGGCAGCAGAAACTACGATATTGGACGTCAAATTAATTAACTCTTCTTCCTTTTTTACGTGACCCGGCACGTTTAATATCGGAGCGATACGCTTCGATATCACTTAATCACTTAATCACTACAGTAAATACTCAACTCTGTGAAGTTCATCAGCTAAATATGCTTCCTGATTGGTTAATTGGCTTCATGCCTCTCAGCCAATGAGCAGTGAGCCTACAGCTCGGCTGCAGGGAGTCGAAGGGCAGCGCAGGTCTGGGAAAGTAAATAACCAGTCTGGACTGGAGCAGGGTGGACTAGTGGTCAGGGTGGACTAGTGGTCACGGTGGACTAGTGGTCACGGTGGACTAGTGGTCAGGGTGGACTAGTGGTCAGGGTGGACTAGTGGACACGGTGGAGTAGTGGTCAGGGTGGACTAGTGGTCAGGGTGGACTAGTGGTCACGGTGTTTTACACTCCCGGGCCGAAAAGGTCGTGGGTTCGAACCCCGATGTCCAGTCAGCTGGTAGGCGTCCCTCAGCGAGACGCCCCCTGAACACGAGCTGCTCCTCCGGGACGTGGATCTGAAGGGGTTAAGGAGATGCCAAGGGACCATCACACAGGAGAGCGATGTGGACCACATGGTCCACACCGCTTGTGGGACTTCGGTCCCAAACTCACGCCTTACATTTCTCTGTTCATGGGGAATATGTAAATATGAACTCTCATTATGTAAATACATTTCCAGGTAACGACGAACAGCTCACTGTCCTCCCATCTGCAGGGAGACCGGTCTGCTGGTTCCTCTGTCCCTCCACATCAGACCCTGTGGACCTGCAGGCCTCCAGCCCTGCAGGCTAACACCCCCATGCTAACACCCCCATGCTAACCTGCTAGGACCCGTTGTGTCCAAGTTTACAACACGGACCCCAGAAGACGATCCGCCGCCTGACAGTCACACTGTCCGGGGACCTGGAGGTGTTGTTAGCCGGCTAGCCCTGATGCTAGCTGGCTAGCCCTGACGCTAGCTGGCTAGCCCTGACGCTAGCTAGCTAGTCCTGACGCTAGCTCTCTAGCCCTGACGCTAGCTCTCTAGCCCTGACGCTAGCTAGCTAGTCCTGATGCTAGCTCTCTAGCCCTGATGCTAGCTGGCGAGCTCTGGTGCTAGCTGGCTAGCCCTGACGCTAGCTAGCCCTGACGCTAGCTGGCTAGCCCTGATGCTAGCTGGCTAGCCCTGGTGCTAGCTGGCTAGCCCTGATGCTAGCTGGCTAGCCCTGATGCTAGCTGGCTAGCCCTGATGCTAGCTGGCTAGCCCTGTCACTGTCCCTCATGACACGGTGTCCATCGTGAAGTCCTCCCCCAGGTCCAACATGTGGACTGGACCCGAGCCCCCCCCCCCCCCCATTGGAGCGGACCCGCGGGAGGAGAGCCCCGGGTCCGCGGGGTGGACCCCGGGTCGCCCCGGGCCCCCGCCGGGCTGCGGGCTAGCGGAGCCGGGTTCCCTCCGCAGACAAAGACGCCGTTAGCACCGCCAGCTAGCCAGCTAGCACGCTAACCCCGCGGTCCGTCCAGCCCCTCTCCCCCCCCCCCACCTCCGTCCCCCTCCCGGACTCACCCCGTAGTGTGAACCCGGTCCGGCTGGTGGCTCATGGACTCTCCCAGACCGGGATGGGCCGCTAGAGACCCGCTCCGCCGCGGGTCCACCCCCCCGGGACGCGGTGGGTCGGAGCGGGGGATCGATCACCGAGCCGCCGGGAGACGCGAGCCAAGCCCCGGGAGACGGATCACCGGACTACAGCCTCCTCCCGGTCCGCATAAGAAAGCCCCTCGCGCCGGCCGAGACCCCGTCCGCGTCCCTCAGCAGGGCTGGCCTCGGAACCGCGCCGTGGACCCCGTAGTCTCCATGGCTGTTTCCTCCACGAACCTCCGCTGCTGGGAATGGCTGTTTGTCTGGCGGAGACGGCGGCACCACGGAACACCCGCACCGGATCCCCCGGACCGGATCCGCACCGGAACACCCGCACCGGATCCCCCGGACCGGATCCGCACCGGAACACCCGCACCGGATCCCCCGGACTGGATCCGCACCGGAACACCCGCACCGGATCACCCGGACTGGATCCGCACCGGAACACCCGGACTGGATCACCCGGACCGGATCCGCACCGGAACACCCGCACCGGATCACCCGGACTGGATCACCCGGACCGGATCCGCACCGGAACACCCGCACCGGATCACCCGGACCGGATCCGCACCGGAACACCCGCACCGGATCACCCGGACTGGATCACTCGCACCGGATCACCCGGACTGGATCACCCGGACTGGATCCGCACCGGAACACCCGCACCGGATCACCCGGACTGGATCACCCGGATCGGATCCGCACCGGAACACCCGCACCGGATCCCCCGGACTGGATCCGCACCGGAACACCCGCACCGGATCACCCGGACTGGATCACTCGCACCGGATCACCCGGACTGGATCACCCGCACCGGAACACCCGGACTGGATCCGCACCGGAACACCCAGACTTGATCACCCGTACTGGATCCGGACCGGATCATCCAGACTGGATCAGCCCTAATCCAGTGCATGTTCTACTTGAATATGTGGTTTAGTATGTTAGTCTGCTGGAGCAAACACTTTAATGTGGTGTTGGAGTTGTGCTGGGGTTTAATGTGGTGTCGGAGTTGTGCTGGGGTTTAATGTGGTGTTGGGGTTGTGCTGGGGTTTAATGTGGTGTTGGGGTTGTGCTGGGGTTTAATGTGGTGTTGGGGTTGTGCTGGGGTTTAATGTGGTGTTGGGGTGTGCTGGGGTTTCATGTGGTGTTGGAGTTGTGCTGGGGTTTAATGCTGGGGTTTAATGTGGTGTTGGAGTTGTGCTGGGGTTTAATGTGGTGTTGGAGTTGTGCTGGGGTTTAATGTGGTGTTGGGGTTGTGCTGGGGTTTAATGTGGTGTTGGGGTTGTGCTGGGGTTTAATGTGGTGTTGGGGTGTGCTGGGGTTTCATGTGGTGTTGGAGTTGTGCTGGGGTTTAATGCTGGGGTTTAATGTGGTGTTGGAGTTGTGCTGGGGTTTAATGTGGTGTTGGAGTTGTGCTGGGGTTTAATGTGGTGTTGGGGTTGTGCTGGGGTTTAATGTGGTGTTGGGGTTGTGTTGGGGTTTAATGTGGTGTTGGGGTTGTGTTGGGGTTTAATGTGGTGTTGGGGTTGTGCTGGGGTTTAATGTGGTGTTGGGGTTGTGTTGGGGTTTAATGTGGTGTTGGGGTTGTGCTGGGGTTTAATGTGGTGTTGGGGTTGTGCTGGGGTTTAATGTGGTGTTGGGGTTGTGCTGGGGTTTAATGTGGTGTTGGAGTTGTGCTGGGGTTTAATGTGGTGTTGGGGTTGTGCTGGGGTTTAATGTGGTGTTGGGGTTGTGCTGGGGTTTAATGTGGTGTTGGGGTGTGCTGGGGTTTCATGTGGTGTTGGAGTTGTGCTGGGGTTTAATGCTGGGGTTTAATGTGGTGTTGGAGTTGTGCTGGGGTTTAATGTGGTGTTGGAGTTGTGCTGGGGTTTAATGTGGTGTTGGAGTTGTGCTGGGGTTTAATGTGGTGTTGGGGTTGTGCTGGGGTTTAATGTGGTGTTGGAGTTGTGCTGGGGTTTAATGTGGTGTTGGAGTTGTGCTGGGGTTTAATGTGGTGTTGGAGTTGTGCTGGGGTTTAATGTGGTGTTGGAGTTGTGCTGGGGTTTAATGTGGTGTTGGGGTTGTGCTGGGGTTTGATGTGGTGTTGGAGTTGTGCTGGGGTTTAATGTGGTGTTGGGGTTGTGCTGGGGTTTAATGTGGTGTTGGAGTTGTGCTGGGGTTTAATGTGGTGTTGGAGTTGTGCTGGGGTTTAATGTGGTGTTGGAGTTGTGCTGGGGTTTAATGTGGTGTTGGAGTTGTGCTGGGGTTTAATGTGGTGTTGGAGTTGTGCTGGGGTTTAATGTGGTGTTGGGGTTGTGCTGGGGTTTGATGTGGTGTTGGAGTTGTGCTGGGGTTTAATGTGGTGTTGGGGTTGTGCTGGGGTTTAATGTGGTGTTGGAGTTTTGCTGGGGTTTAATGTGGTGTTGGAGTTGTGCTGGGGTTTAATGTGGTGTTGGAGTTGTGCTGGGGTTTAATGTGGTGTTGGAGTTGTGCTGGGGTTTAATGTGGTGTTGGGGTTGTGCTGGGGTTTGATGTGGTGTTGGAGTTGTGCTGGGGTTTAATGTGGTGTTGGGGTTGTGCTGGGGTTTAATGTGGTGTTGGAGTTGTGCTGGGGTTTAATGTGGTGTTGGAGTTGTGCTGGGGTTTAATGTGGTGTTGGAGTTGTGCTGGGGTTTAATGTGGTGTTGGAGTTGTGCTGGGGTTTAATGTTTAGCGGACACTTTGTGCAATCAAATGGTGAATTAATGGTTAATTAATCCTTTAATTAATCCTTTTTTTCTGGGACAAGATGGCCCACCCAATGTTGCACTGACCGGTCCAAAATACAATCTCTGCCTCCGCTACTGAGCTGATATGGTCAAAACATCATGTGTGATTATTAATAATGGGGTTAAACATTTACATTTACACATTTTACCCTTATCAAATAATTACAGCTCCTGCGATTCGGACGTCGATAATATTTCCACTGTTCAGCCCTCCAACCAAAGCAAACGGCTTCCAACATATCTTACAGATAATGTAACATGATGTCATGTAGATGAAAACCCTCTGTGTGTGTGTGTGTGTGTGTGTGTGTGTGTGTGTGTGTGTGTGTGCTGCGTCTCCTCCGTCCTCCTCCTGGTGGCCAGGAGGTGAACTGCACCGAGTGGATCCACCGCCCCCTAGTGGCTCCTCATGCAATAACAGAGCAACAAAACATGGCATGGACAAACGGCCTCAAATCTTAAGAAGCAGGTAGGGGTTAGACAGTACAGACAGGTCATTAAGGAGCAGGTAGGGGTTAGACAGTACAGAGACAGGTCATTAAGGAGCAGGTAGGGGTTAGACAGTACAGAGACAGGCCATTAAGGAGCAGGTAGGGGTTAGACGGTACAGACAGGTCATTAAGGAGCAGGTAGGGGTTAGACAGTACAGAGACAGGTCATTAAGGAGCAGGTAGGGGTTAGACAGTACAGAGACAGGTCATTAAGGAGCAGGTAGGGTTTAGACAGTACAGAGACAGGTCATTAAGGAGCAGGTACGGGTTAGACAGTACAGAGACAGGTCATTAAGGAGCAGGTAGGGGTTAGACAGTACAGAGACAGGTCATTAAGGAGCGGGTAGGGGTTAGACAGTACAGAGATAGGTCATTAAGGAGCGGGTAGGGGTTAGACAGTACAGATACCTGTGATGGAGCAGGTAGGGGGCATCTTGCTCTACAGGATGCTACAGGTTTGGGGTTCAAACTCTGTACCTTTCAGCTGGGAGTTGAACTCTCCACTACACTACACACACACACACACACACACTCTATTTCCCAGAGTGCATCCTGTTATCACCACGACCATTAGATTATAACGGTACTTTATTAATCCTAATTAAACATATTCCATAGTTCACTATAATCTGCTATCACAGGACAACAGGAAGTGAATAGTGAGGTCCTCCTCCACACACTGATGAAGTGGTGAATGGAGACTCCACTGTTGTGTGTGTGGGGACGTGTTGGAGGACATGTCTCCAGAGGACTGAGCCCCCGGTCCCAGAGCCACCAGTGAGTCCAGGAAGAGCCAGCGGGAGGGACCGAAGACCGGGCCCACGTCAGGGGGCAGGACCCCATAGAGACCTGCTGGGATCCAAGGGGCTGGAAGGACATCCAGGTGTGCTGCTAGGAGAACCAACAGAGAGCTCTGGAGAAACATCTGCTCAGCTTGGAGGATCTCCACTGAACCAACGGGAAGGATCATCCAACCCACCGCAACATCCAGTTGGACCCGCTGGTTTCTTCCCATGATGCTTTATGAGCCAACACAACACAACAGTAGTCCTTACATGCACACAATAAACACCAGGACTCACTAATACAGTAGCAGACGTTACAAACCTCAACAGGTGCACATCTCTTTAACACCTGACCATGTTGTGCTGCCGTGTTCCCAACACACGGATCAATATTCACTTTACATCCTTCACAACATGAACACCAGCAGCTTCTCCACACACCGCATTCATGGATATAATATTCATCTGCTTTCAATCAGCTCACATGTTAGGCGGACACAAACGTTGGCCACAATATCAAACACATTGGAGTACTTTTGTTTATTAGATTCAACATCAATCAATATTTAAAATACATTTCAAATTAGAAACTCAATCTTTGTGAAAGCTGCTTAGTTAACTTTATGGAAGATCTTAAAGTCACTTCCTTTCATGGTGAACAATATATCAATAGATATATATATATATATATATATATATATATATATAACCTGAATATATATTATTAGTGTTGGGCCGTTATCGGCGTTAACGCGCTGCGATAACGTGAGACTCTTATCGCGCGATAAAAAAAATGATCGCCGTTAATCTATTGTCAAAGTTGGGTTGGGAGCTGAGTCTATACCGGATCTCCACCAAGGAAGGGAAGCGCCCCCCCCCCCCCCCCGTCGGTCGTAGGTCTGGGCAGTGGCGCCTTAATGCACGGGCTTACCTGGGGGCCTTACCCGGGGCCTCGGCCAATCAGGGGCCTCTTAAAAAATATATATTTTAAAAAAAGATGATAAACGTCCGTATTCGCGGTGTCATTACTGCCCCCCCCCCCTCCCCCGTCGACAATCGCGATAATTTTTGCTCGCGATGTTTGGAGGTGAGATGGTGATGATCATAAACTACAACCCACACAAAGACACTGAGGAACCAGAACCAGAACGAGGACCAAACCAGAACCCAAACCCAGGGAGGAGGTCCTCCTGGGTGAATGTGGTCCAGAAGGTGTGGATGTGTGTCAGTGTGTGTGAGGACCCTCCTACACCTGGGAACACTCTGTAGAAGGACAGAGAGCCAGCAGGCCGGTCCACATACACTCCTACTCTGGTGGAGTCAGGGGGGGGAGACGGATGGATGTGTGACTATTGTTGTAACAGGCATAGTAACCACCATCAGAACACTGAAGACACCAGGACTTGTTGTTCATTCCAAGCCCGCTGTCATAACCCCCTCCTCTCCTTGTGATTCCTCTGTATGTCACTCCTATACCAACAACTCCTCTCCACTCCACCTCCCAGTAACAGCGGCCAGTCAGACCCTCTCTACACAACACCTGGTCCCTGGAGTTAAATCTCTCTGGGTGGTCAGGATAAGACTGATCCTCTTCAGCCTCCATCACCTTCCTGTGGTCCTCAGACAGAGAGAGACGTCTGTGGGCTGTGTTTGGGTCCAGTGTGAGTCCACAGGCATCTGACGGGAGAACAAGACATGATTAGGGGCTGAAGGTCCATTCCCGGTTTTCCGGTCCGGTCCGGTGCACCGGCCTAAACCGGTTTGATGTGATGCAAACCGACTGAACCGGCATTTGTCCTGAAGAGACCGATCCAAAAGTCTCCCAGATCCAACTTGTATTGTGTTAGTAATCAGCAGGATGACAGGTGATGAACATGATGTGATGTTTAGTGGATGGTGATAGGAAATAAAAACCCCATGTGTCACTGAGTGGTTGATAGTTGATCACTATCCTCTCTCCTCCTTCTCTAGTGGACCACAGGGTCCAGGACTTAAGACTCAAGTGGACACCTAGTGGTCTCATCCGGTACAGCGGTCCGGTGGCTTCACATCCAACCGCTTGGACTGTTTATACACCGACTGTACCATAGAACTGGTTCATACATACTATACATACATGTACATGTACACATACATACGTACACATACAGGCTGGAAATGAAGTGTTCATACCATAGAACTGGTTCATACATACTATACATACATGTACATGTACACATACATACGTACACATACAGGCTGGAGATGAAGTGTTCATACCATAGAACTGGTTCATACTATACATACATGTACATGTACACATACATACGTACACATAAGTACACATACGTATATATGCACACAATAGCATGTAATGGCAGTGCAAGTACAATTTCTTCAGGAATTGAAGGTTTTCTCGTTATCATTATTATAATTATAATAATAATAATAATAATTATTATTATTATTATTATTATCAAAAACAGCATCACCCCTAATAGAAATAATAGTATTCTAGTTCAAATCTAAAATGAAATGCATGTATCATTAATCACATTATAATTATAATGTTATGTCTAATATAATAACATGCATTAAATCGTAACAATAATAATAGCAACAATAATATTATATTAGCATGTTCTGAATATAACATAGGCTACACATATAATTACTGGGCCAATTGCTCTGTCAGTTAGCATTGCGTTAGCTGTGCTGCGGTTTAAAACCGTACTCCGGAAACCGGAGGTTTTGGAGTTTAACTCGCAGCTGCGCACGAAGTTAAACTGACTGCTGTGTACTGACCGACACAGGATCAGCTGATTCCTAGTTAAACTCGGGTTAAACCGAAAGTACTCTGATTTCTCGTTATACTCCAGCAGATGCAGTCTTAACCAGTGTTGGTCATCTTACTTAAAAAAAGTAATTAGTTACAGTTACAAATTACTCCTCCCAAAAAGTAATTGAGTTAGTAATTGAGTTACCTAATTGTAAGAGTAATTAGTTACTCAGCAAAGTAACTGTGGCGTTATTTTTCATGTTCTATACGCCATTACATTCTATAACATCTTAACGTCAAAGTGTTTATATTAACCATATACAGTATTTTAGAACATTTGGTATTTATTTGAACTCAATATATTGCAGATGTTATAGAGAGATCTCTGGCTCTGCAGCAGATGTGGAAACACCGCGCGCTGCATTCAACCAAATTGTAGTGGGGGGTGCGCGCGCCTCGGACCTACGGCCGATGGGGGGGGAGGGGGGGGGGGGGCGCGCGCGATCGTAACACTCCTGAGCCCCGCGAGCCGTGAAATATCACTGCTCATTCCAAGTCGACTATGTCCAATATTGTTATTGTACTGAAGGCCTATCTGGCGTAATAAGTGTAAATGTATCATACATTATTATTAATACTACTACTAATAATTAATAAAACTAATTCTGTGTGTGTCGGTTATAATGGAGCCTTGTTTCATCCTGCAAACTGGTTTAGTCTCCTCTAAAACCGTCCGTTTGAGACTAGACTAACACGCACAAAATACGCCCTCTAGTGTCTGATGTGAATTTCTCTGAAGACACAGCAATAGGCTTTATGCCGAGCGTCACGTGACCAAACCGGAAAACTGGTCTCCTGACTTCCGCTTGTCGTTAAAGCCGGTAGCAGCGGTAGGAACTGACGGCGACAGCTATTGACTTGGCCTAGTTGGCCCTTTTTACTGTTGGCGTTTTATTTGATTTTAACATCTGAATGTTAGTGAGAAGAAAAGATGGATGAAAAAACAAAAAAAAAACAGCGGTAAAAGCCAGCGTGTGTCCGGGAGAGGGCTGCTCTCCTCGGACACATTACTCTGAAGCCCCGGTGACGGTCTGGAAGTGCGGATTAATAAATAAAATAATGTGAGCGCGGTACAGCGGACCTGAACCGGATGTGATGAGACCTGTTTTGCAGAATGCGGAAGTATGTTGCGCATAACCCCCATTGAGATCAGAACGCAGCTGCAGGTTAAACCACAGGTACATACGACACAGCAATGGAGCTTAAGACGTCACGTGACTTCTTGCGTCACCGACGAGTTTAAAACCGTTAAACTCTAAAAAGTGGCTAACCTAGCGACAGAGCAATTGCCCCACTATGATTAATAATGTTAGTAATAGCATAATTATGTTATTGTCAAATATACTACTACTACAAATAATAATAATACTCATATAATAACAAACAATATGTTAATTATTTCAAAAATATTATTTATAAAAGTAAATAGGCCTTATAATAAGGTTGATGATAATAATAACAATAACAATCATTTTTATAATAGAATACACATTAATAACTATTATTAATATTGTTAGTATCATGATTATTATGATACGATTAAGTCTTATAATAATAATAATAATAATAATAACTAGAAAATGCATTTCTTGCAGAAAACGCGTGTGAATGCTGGAAGCTGAATGATAAGCGCAAAGCAGAAATATAAAATGAATTGATCTGAAGAATCTTAAAGTAGTAGTAGAAGCTGAAATAGTAGAAGAATCTGAAAGCAGTAGAAGAAGTTGAAATTGTAGTAGCAGCTGAATTAGTAATACTAATAGCTGAAGTAGAAGTAACTGAAGTAGTAACAACACTGTCTGATCCTCAAAAAGCAGCCCTATCTGGCAACACTGCTGAACGTCCCCTCGCTCGAGCGTCAACGTGAAGTCAACTGAAAAGGAATCAGTTAAACTGTGAAACTCTTAATAAATATGAATGCTATCGAAATTTCGTTTGGATATTATGGGATATACAAGTCTGTAGATTTGTGACATTTTTTGAACGAAGGTAAACGATTGAGAATTGATTTAGTTAGGCCTACGATGTGTAACTGTCGGAGATCAATGTGTAATCGATGTGTAACTGTGAGATCAACTGAAGAGAACCCGAAACTTAAACTGTGATTCTGAATAAATATAAATGCTATCGAAATTTTGTTTGGATATCGTTATTATTGAATATACAAATCTGTAGATTAGTGACATTTTTTGAATGAAGGTTAGCGGTTGAAAAGTGAATGAATTAGTTACGTCTTAAACAGTGGAAGGTCCGCCGGTTACAATGGGACGAATGGTAGAATATGACGATTTGAAACTAAAACTGCGATACAGAAAAAAAGTATAACAGCTATCGAAATTTCGTGAACACGGCTAGATAGATACAAATCTCTAGATTCGTTTAATTGTTTGAACGATGGGAAACGGTTGAAATTTGAATTAGTTACGACGTAAAGCATTGGAAGAATAAGAGGCTGCCCATTGATTTATATTGGAAAAATAAAGGTGGAAAAAGTAGAATAATTTGAAAAGTTGAATGAATATGAAAAATCTGAATAGATAGCCATAATGTCGTAACAAATCTGAACATTTTGATATTTTAATGGTTTCTGTAGCTGAAAGTATGAAGAAGGAGAAGAGTGCCAAAAAATGTTCGGAAGAAGAATAAAAATAAAAATAAAAATAATAAAGATTTCGATATCTAGAGTGTGAATGCTCGAGCATTCACACTAATAATAATAATAATAACAATACTACCTATTGGATTGAGTTATTGTAATGCCCCCTAGTGGAGGTGAGAGTGAGTGCAGGTCAGCTGCAGCGCTGGGGAAGAACCAACGGCAGCAGGATTGAGATATTCAACCGTCTCCATGCGGTGTCCTGTATCTGATATCTAGAAGCACTCACAGTAAAGGGCCCTTTGATTTCCTGTCCACTTCAGGATGGAAAAGGTCTGTTTGGTTCATCTGAGTGGAGAGCAGGTTTTCAATTCAGTCCTAACACACACATCTCCTCATCTCCATCATCTCCGCCTCTAGGCTGAAACCACCAAACTGTGAGTGACTTGATGCGCTGCGTTGGAGCTCGCCCTCTACTGGCTCAGAAAACACTTTAAGACCACTACACCGTTTATACACGGACCATTCACTGGGATGCTCACAATATTAGTAGAAGATACATGAGGTCTTCATGAGCGGACGTCACCTACTGCTGTGTGGATGGATGTGGTGGAATATATGAACTACACCACAACACATATATAAGCTTCTATAATATATACTTAATTAAAGTCTTTGCATGAATTAAGTCTTTGCATAAAGTCTAGTCTATAAATAGCTCCCTTCCTCTCTCCAATTAAAAGGTGTTCAGTTAGTAGCATTGGCATCTCCACTGTAGCCAGGAGGTGTGGAGGCCATGCATCTCCTCACTTCTTTCTTGTGCACATCCCTTAGTTGTCTTGCGTCCTTGCAGACATGTCCACTTCCCCCCTTAGTGTAATGCTAATGAACCTGGCCTTGGCCATGGCCAGGTCACTCCCCTCACCTTTTGTCTCCCTTGTTGTTACTGCCCACGATGGGAAAGTGTCCCTCTAAGAGTCATGTCCACCCATTGTCTCTCTGAAGAGGTTAATGCTCCCATGTGTCTTCCCAGGATCAGGACTTCAAATACTTGAACTTGGACTTCAATGAAGTGTCCATCTAAATAGTGAGTGTGTTGTGATCCAACTAAACAGACACTTACACTTCCTTAGAGCTGGTCTCAGCCTCCCCACTCCACCATGCTCCACACTGGGGGGGAAACACAGTGAGAGCAGCATGTTGGCTTTAAACATGGAAACATTCACCTTCATCATCTGCTGGATCATCACTTTCTACACAACATGAGTTACAGTTACACTTCATCTAGCAGGCGGCTGAATCCTTGGAGGAGACATTGTCTCACTCAGTGCGTTTACATGACACTCAAGAAAGTCGACTTATTGGCTTAGTCCAACTATGATTGGATTACTAAGATGCATGTATACACCTTAGTCGAGCTATAATCGATTCGAATCGACTTACTCATTGTCGAGTTAAGACCCCTAGATTATGCGATTCATAGTCGACTAAGCGTGCATGTAGCCAATCGAATTGGACTATGCGTTGAATTGCGTTCTGCGCATGCTCGAGATCTCTTCCCGGGGCCGTGAGCCGGAAGTAGAAAGAGACGATAGTCGTGTTGTTGTTGTCGCCGCCGCCGTCGGATAAGGGATAACGAGAAACGGCGATTTATTTAAAAAGGTGGCGCAGAAGATGGAGGAAGCCGGTGAATGTAGTTACCCCCTATAAGAATTGTGTCCCGGCCGCGGGAGCGCGCATGGCATTCATTAAAGGTGGAAGCACACGGACACTGCGCTTCCATTTCACCTAAGGCTGAATTAAAAGTACATGTTTTTCTAAATGTGGGTCATCAACGAGGTTGTAAAGTAGTAACTTCGGGCACATCTGTCAAAATAAATGTTTTTTTCTCCCGACGTGTTTACGATCTTTATTCATTCATTCAGGGCTGTTCTGGTGGGAGAAATATGTTTTCAGTAGACAGCTGTACACTAACTTTGGGTCGGCGGTGTATTTAAAAAGCTGGCGCAGAAGATGGAGGAAGCGGTGCCGTGCCAATGTAGTTACCCCTATAAGGAGTGTATCATCATCAACGTGCATTCAGTACACACTACGCTTCGATTTAACCTAAGGCTGAATTTAAAGTCCATGTTTTTCTAAATGTTGCTCATCAACGAGGTTGTAAAATAACTACGATCTTTATTCATTCATTGCGCCGCGGCCGAACTGACGGCGGTATTCTCTGATATTGTGAATCTTACAGACTGCGTCGGGTTCTCCGACTCTCTGGTACACAACAAGTAAAGACTCCTAGTCGGGTTTATCTCGCCCATGGGGAAAAGGAATTGGCGGACTCCTCCGGCGGAGCAGCCGGAGGAGTCCGCATACGACCGAGAGGAACAATGGAGCGTCGGAAAAATGATATGGACCCGAAGTGAACTGACAGCTGTCTACTGAAACATCGCTTTCTCCTCCATGTCGCGTTTCAGTCTGGACTTCAGAGAGTCAAAGCCAAAGTTAATTTCCCCCAATTCCTTTCTCGAATGAGTTTGTTGTTGCTGGTGACGTAAAGAGGTCAACCGGTGGCTCTATTACCACTAGTTGAAATGGGCACAGCGCCACCTATCGTACCGGGGCATTACACGCTTCGGCCAATGAATCGATTTACTCACCGCCATGTATACGCGGACAATTGCAGTTGTCCAAATGCGGAGCATAGACGAGCTATGGCTTTAATCGAAATAATCTGTGCATGTAAACGTACTGACTGTCTCACTGAGTGGTGAGCTGTCCTCTCCATACCTGAGAGTGTCCAGTCTCCAGCCTGGATCCTCCAGTCCAGCAGAGAGCAGCGTAACTCCTGAGCCTCCTGCAGGGTGATTGTAGCTCAGGTCCAGCTCTCTCAGATGGGAGGGGTTGGAGCTCAGAGCTGAGGCCAGAGAAGCACAGCCTTCCTGTGAGACCATGCAGCCAGACAAGCTACACACACACACACACACACACACACACACACACACACACACACACGTAATGGATGTAAATCTGTTAGATGTCTTCTGATGAGGAGCCTTGTGGTGGGACTGTTTGCACATTGAGTCCAACTGACCTGAGAGTCTCCAGTCTACAGTGTGGACTCCCCAGTCCAGCAGAGAGCAGCTTCACTCCTGAATCCTGCAGATCATTGGTACTCAGGTCCAGCTCTCTCAGACTAGAGGAGTTGGAGCTGAGAACTGAGGCCAGAGCTTTACAGCCTCTCTCTGACAGATTACAGCCATTCAGCCTTTAATGAACAATAGATACAAACATTAATTATTATAGGTTTCATGGAAATCACAGAAATATGTTTTATACATCATGCAAAACTGCAAATAGTGTAGCTACTAATCACTTTAAAAACACATTGTAAAACACAATATTTAAGAACAGTCTTCATAGAAATATGTGTATACCATGAATTCACACTGAAGCATTACATTTAGGTATTACATTTATCACATTGAGTCCAACTGACCTGAGAGTCTCCAGTCTACAGTGTGGACTCCCCAGTCCAGCAGAGAGCAGCTTCACTCCTGAATCCTGCAGACGATTGGTCCTCAGGTCCAGCTCTCTCAGACTAGAGGAGTTGGAGCTGAGAACTGAGGCCAGAGCTTCACAGCCTCTCTCTGACAGATTACAGCCATCCAGCCTTTAATGAACAATAGATACAAACATGTTAGATTCATACACTTCACATGTTCAACATATACATTTGTATAAAGCAAAGCTAAATAATTAACATAAATTCTCACTTCTTCATTCATTTAAATCAACTCCTACATGTAGACCCTGTAATGTCCAGTGAACTGTTATTTAATGTCATCTTACTGAACACACCAAGTCATGGATTTGACTTTCAAATACTAAACAGATGATAGTTAATGAATTACACATGTTATTAGTGAACCTACAGAGATGTTTTGTATATTATTATAACTTTTATATTCTAGTATTATGTATATTGTGTTGTGTGTATTGTAATACATGTTATTAGTGAACCTACAGAGATGTTTTTTGTATATTATTATAACTTTTATATTCTAGTATTATGTATATTGTGTTGTGTGTATTGTAATACATGTTATTAGTGAACCTACAGAGATGTTTTGTATATTATTATAACTTTTATATTCTAGTATTATGTATATTGTGTTGTGTGTATTGTAATACATGTTATTAGTGAACCTACAGAGATGTTTTGTATGTTAATATAACTTTTATATTCTAGTATTATGTATATTGTGGTGTGTGTATTGTAATACATGTTATTAGTGAACCTACAGAGATGTTTTGTATATTATTATAACTTTTATATTCTAGTATTATGTATATTGTGTTGTGTGTATTGTAATACATGTTATTAGTGCACCTACAGAGATGTTTTGTATATTATTATAACTTTTATATTCTAGTATTATGCATATTGTGGTGTGTGTATTGTAATACATGTTATTAGTGAACCTACAGAGATGTTTTGGAGGCTTTGACCACTGGCAGCAGCCTCAGAAGAGCCTCCTCTGAAGCAGAGTATTTCTTCAGGTCAAACACGTCCAGCTCCTCTTCTGATGTCAGTAAGATGAAGACCAGAGCTGACCACTGAGCAGAGGAGAGAGATGCTGTGGAGAGACTTCCTGATGTCAGGTACTGTTGGATGTCCTCCACTAGAGAACGGTCCTTCAGCTCATTCAGACAGTGGAACAGATTGATGCTTCTCTCTGGGGAGAGATCTCCACTTATCTTCTTCTTGATGTAGCCGACTATTCTCTGACTGATCTGTGAGATACTGCCTGTCTGTCCCAGTAAACCACTTCGGAGAATCTGATTGGTCTCCAGAGAGAGGCCCAGGAGGAAACGGAGGAACAAGTCCAGGTGTCCGTTCTCACTCAGTAAGGCCTTGTCCACAGCACTCTGGTAGAGGAGGACGTCATCTCTCCTGGAGGTTGGTTGTTCTTTTGAGAGCAGATTGACACCAGTGTTTCTGAAGGTCAGAAAGACATGAAGGGCAGCCAGAAACTCCTGAAAGCTCAGATGGACAAAGCAGAAGACCTTGTCCTGGTACAGCCCACACTCCTCTTTAAAGATCTGGGTGAACACTCCTGAGTACACTGAGGCGGCTCTGATATCGATGCCACACTCTGCCAGGTCTGCCTGGTAGAAGATCAGGTTGCCTTTCTCCAGCTGGTTAAAAGCCAGTTTTCCCAGAGAAACAATGATCTCCTTGCTCTCTGAACTCCAGTGTGGATCTGCTTCAGCTCTCCCATGATACTTCTTGTCCCCCTGTATGGACTGAACCCTCAGGAAGTGGATGTACATCTGAGTCAAAGTGTTGGGCATCTCTTTTCCACTCTGGGATGTTGTGAAGAAGTCCTCCATAACTGTAGCAGAGATCCAACAGAAGACGGGGATGTGACACATGATGTGGAGACTTCGTGATTTCTTGACATGGGAGATGATTTTCCTGGCCAGCATCTCCTCTCTGAATCTCTTCCTGAAGTATTCCTCCTTCTGTGGCTCGGTGAAGCCTCTCACCTCTGTCACCATGCCAACACACTCAGCAGGGATCTGATTGGCTGCCGCAGGGCGTGTGGTTATCCAGATGCGAGCGGAGGGAAGCAGGTAACCCCTGATGAGGTTTGTCAGCAGCACGTCCACCGAGGTCGGCGCTGTGACATCAGTCCAGATCTGGTTCTTCTGGAAGTCCAGAGGAAGTCGACACTCATCCAGACCATCCAAGATGAAGACAACTTGGAACCGCTCGTATCTGCAGATTCCTGCTTCTTTGGTCTCAATAAAGAAGTGATGAATAAGTCCCACCAAGCTGAACTTCCCTTTCAGTAAATTCAGCTCTCTGAAAGTGAAGGGAAATGTGAAGTCTATGTCCTGGTTGGCTTTGCCTTCAGCCCAGTCCAGAGTGAACTTGTGTGTTAAGATGGTTTTACCGATGCCGGCCACTCCAGTTGTCATTATCGTTCTGATTGGTTGATCTTGTCCAGGTAAGGGTTTCAAGATGTCTTCACATTTGATTGGTGTTTCCTCCTTGGCTGGTTTCCTGGAAGCTGTTTCAATCAGTCTGACCTCATGTTCCTGGTTGACGTCTCCACTGTGTCCCTCTGTGATGAAGATCTCTGTGTAGATCTCATTCAGATCTGTTGCTTGTCCTGCTTTAGGGACTCCTTCAAACACACGCTGGGTCTTCTCCTTCAGACGAGACTTGAGTTTATGTTGGCACTTGACAGCAAAATGTTCTGAATGAAGAAACAACAGAAGTCATCAGTCAGGATGTTAATGTGAGCGGCTCCAACTCGTTGCTGTACTGTCGGCTAAACGAGTAATCAATCAAAGAATGATCAGTGTTTTAGCAACATCACCATCAGATCCAAAGGTGTGTACAGTTTTTAATCTAAAGTTTGATAGAAACATATCCCCCGTTATGTCATTTAGTCTGTGCTTTATATTTAAGCTGTGAAAATATGAGTCTATTAATGGTTTTTTTTTCAACATAAGAGTTTTGCTGATTTGTCTCTTACTGCTGCTCTGCAGAGAGTCGGCCAGCTCCTCCTCCTTCAACTGCTTCAGGCAGAGCACTGTGATATCTACCACTCCCTCTATGGCGCGCCTCCTCTGCTCCTCTTCCTCACCATCCACCACCTCCTCCTCCTCCTCCCTCTGACTCTCTGAGCATTGTGGGTAATCTGGGAAGAGACCCCTCCACAGCTTCTTCAGCTCCTTGTCTAGAAAAGCGTGTGCGTCCTCCTCAGCCCTCTGCAGCAGAACAAACATCAATGAGAACTTGACTCTGAACTCACTGAGGACATCAGAAGCATCTGTCCTAGATTCACGTCCCGCTGGTCTACAGAGGGAAGCCTGGAGACCATCAGCACCACAAGAGATGCTTTCTAATGTTCATGTAGAGCTGGAGTCAAACGTCTTGTTGGACCTTTACACACCTGGATCAGCTCTGTTTGATGCTGCTGTACAGACTGAGCACTGGGAACCTTTGACCTCTCCTGGTGTCGTCTGTGGAGAACACACACACACACACACACACACTTGTAAAGACTGCTTAATGGGGAGTCTGAAGGTCCAGAACTATTTAGTTTCTCCTGACTTGTTACGTCTGATAAGTAGTCTGATGTTCTGGTCTGTTTTCTGATCTGTTTGAAGCTCCTCCCTCTTCTTACTCGAGGGGCGTCCATCTTTAAATTGAGGAGATGATTCATAGGGCGGAGCCGACTATTTCAATATTCTGATATAAGTTCATTTGCTCGGTGTTCGAATCTCAATTCACGATTCGAATGCTTTGTTTAATTTTTAGGAAAAACACACCTGCTGTCCAGAATGAGAATCTGATAGACTTCAAACTAACTGGTTGTAAATAATAATAATAATAACAACAACAACAACAACAACAACAACAACAACAACAACAACAACAACAACAACAACAACAACAATAATAATAATAATAATAATAATAATAATAATAATAATACTATTTATTAAATGTTCTAGGGTTCTCCATAATATCTTGTTTCCATGGTGATGCTCCCACTAGTCAGTTGCGGCCATAGAAATAAGATGTGGTGGCGAGCAGGGGGTTAATGGTTTGGACGGGGTTTGGTAGTGTAGCTAGCTGATAGCGGTGTGTGTGTGCGTGTGTGCGTGTGTGTTATGGTAGCTAGCTGATAGCGGTGTGTGTGTGTGTGTGTGTGTGTGTGTTATGGTAGCTAGCTGATAGCGGTGTGTGTGTGTGTGTGTGTGTGTGTGTGTTATGGTAGCTAGCTGATAGCGGTGTGTGTGTGTGTGTGTGTGTGTGTGTGTGTGTGTGTGTGTGTGTGGGCTCGGTTTATTATATATTTTATGGTGAAAGCTCGGTGATCGGCATGTTAAAGTTTCCAATTGTATTAGTGGCAATATTTTAGTTTGTAATGATAATATATATTTATATAATGTCGCTTTCTGGGAAAGTATTTAATTCAAACCCCTGTGTGACCAGTTTAACACAGATAGATAGTATAGAGAGAGGACATTCGATGATTGTATTTTATCATCTCTAACTAATCCTTACCTCTTCTCAACAGACTGATTTCCATCTTTAAACTTAACAGGAGTCCCCATAGACCGGTCACTCTTCATGGAGACACAGCTGGGTCCAGGGGAGTCTGCTCTCAACTGCTGGACTCTTCTAGAAATACAAGAAGCAGATTATTCTAGGTTTTAGAAGGGTTTTAATAATAAACTTGGCTATTTAGCAGCTATTTCAATGTTTAAATGAGGTCAAAAGATACCACAACACTATACCTACTAATTGTAACAGGTTGGTCATTTAATAAACATGAATAGAAGAACAGGTTGCAATGTGTTTTCCTTTCATGATAATCCGTCTCCCTCAATAGGGCCTGTGTGATTTCTCCTTTCTCCTTCAATCCACCTTATTAGCTTTGTGATAACTAGAAGTGGGCCGACTCTCACACTATGGCAGCCGTGTGTCTTCAGAAACTTGTAGGCTACACTGAAGCTCTGCAGTAACAGAGTCGGACTCGGACAGATGAGTGGATCCGAAAGCCACTGACGTCCACGCAGCAACCCCACATGATATTGTAGTTTTGCGTTATTAAAATAACACTGTAGAAATAAAATGGAAAAACAGAAAAAGATGAGTTGATAAAAACGTGATTCTGCAGCAATGGTGTCCGCCGGATACGATTCAGGCAGGGAAAGATTTGCACTATGAAGTGACTTTTTATCTTTTTTTCTCTCCGATTATTGCTCCCCGAATATTACCAATATATGGATTATCTATCGACCAGCCGCTCTTCATGGAGACACGGCCGGGTACAGAGTCTGCTCTCTGGACTCTTCTACAGAAACAATGACAACCATCTGGACATGTGGAGGCTTGGCTGTTGTATTCTCATCATCATGTAGCCCAGCGATGGACTGAAACATGTCCTTCCTCTAATGTACATTCACTACTTTCTCTTGGAGAAGGCTGTTTGTGTCATTCATTACAGTAATGTCTGCGTGTGTGATGAGGTGACTGTGAGGTGGAAGGTGTGCTGACTGTTGGGGAGGACTTAAGAGAAAGAGAGACAGGGGGTCAAGAGCTGAGGACCACTGGGTCCACACAGACTATATCCTTTCATCTGCTGCAGATCACAGAACAGTTCTGCCTTCAAGTGATAGCAGTGTGTGTGGGTGTGTGTGTGTGTGTGTGTTTGGTAGGGTAGCGAGCTGATAGCAGTGTGTGTGTGTGTGTGTGTGTGTGTGTGTGGGCTCGGTTTATTATTTATTTTATGGTGAAAGCCCGGTGATCAGCATGTTAAAGTTTCCAATTGTATAAGTGGCAATATTCGAGTTTGTATTGATAATATATATTTATACCATGGTCTGATTCTGATTGGCTGGCGGGTGTAGGTTAAAAAGTGTTAATGTACACCTAGGAAAGACGTTCGGGTCAAATTGCCTGATGACAGTTAGATTACTGCGCTGGCTCAAACGCTAGAATGTAACCATGGCAACGGAGAGGGAATACTCGATTCTGATTGGCTGCAGGGTGGCCATTAATCCCTGATGTATGGACTCCTACTAAGTACTTCCAGTCAAATTGTCTGTTCGGTCTTCAAAACGACAGCTGGTAAATTGTGAAAAATGCATTAAACTGTAATCAGAAAACGGTTATATGCTATAGACCCTATAGTATCTGTGGTATAAAGGCTGGGACACATTTCAAATTATAATGTACAATGCATAACGTCAGCTCTGTGGCTCATAGCTGAGGACTGAATACCTCCCGTTGCCGAGTCGTATCTAAGGTCCTATTTACTGGAGGAGTGAACTACGTTTCCGTTGCATAAGAACCTTACGGAGGGTAATGATTGTTCCAGGTATTAGTCAGACCCTCAGGCGTTACCAGGGAAACTAAATGATGGCTTGTGAAAAACTTTATATTTTGATTGTAAAACGCATGCAAATATTAATTAATGGTCTTAATTTATTTTCTTTGGCAAGTGACCATCCATGGTATAAGCGGGATAATGCCCTTCGAGGTGTCTATTAACATAAATTAATGGACGACGCGGAGGTGTGAACCGCTTCCGCGTCGTCCATTAATTTATGTTAATAGACACCTCGTCGGCATTATCCCTTACTTATATATGTGACCAGGTATAACACAGATAGATAACATAGACAGATAGTATAGAGAGAGGACATTCGATGATTGTATTTTATCATCTCTAACTAATCCTTACCTCTTCTCAACAGACTGATTTCCATCTTTAAACCTAACAGGATGCTCCATAGAGTGGTCACTCTTCATGGAGACACAGCTGGGTCCAGGGGAGTCTGCTCTCTGCTGCTGGACTCTTCTAGAAATACAAGAAGCAGGATTTATGGACATTTGATAAATGCTATATATTTATAATGTCTGATAAATCCTTACCTCTTCTCAATGGACTGATTTCCATCTTTAAACTTAACAAAAGGATAATCCATAGACCAGTCACTCTTCAAGGAGACACAGCTGAGTCCAGGGAAGTTTGCTCTCTCCTGCTGGAGTCTTCTAGAAATACACGAAGCAGGATTTATGGATGTTTGATTGTTCTATTTTTTATTCCCCCCCCCCCCCCCCGATAGTTTCCCACCTTTGTTCATTACTTACTTAGACATCTTGCGTATTTCCATAAACCGGTCACTCTTCATGGAGACACAGCTGGGTCCAGGGGAGTCTGCTCTCTCCTGCTGGACTCTTCTAGAAATACAAGAACCAGGATTAATGGACATTTGGGATTTGGGATTCTATATCTTTATAATGTCTGATAAATCCTTACCTCTTCTCAACAGACTGATTTCCATCTTTAAACTTAACAGGTTGCTTCATAGACCAGTCACTCTTCATGGAGACACAGCTGGGTCCAGGGGAGTCTGCTCTCTCCTGCTGCTCTGGGCTTCAACACAACACACACACAGCTTTTACTCAGACTAATGATGGTGTGATGATATATCACTGCTGAGCTCTGAGATGGACAACAGTCACGCACAGTTAGAGATCCTCTTCTTACCTCTTAGCTCTGCTGTGGCGGCCATGTTCCCCAGACAGAGTGGTTTTAGAGGGAGGACCCCCCTCCTCTGTCTCCTCATCCATAGTAGACTGGACACCTGGACACAAACACAACTACATATTGATTCTAGGGAACTTCAGCATTTAATGATGTTGTAGATTGTGATGTTAGTTTGTAGTTCATTGATAACAGATCAGGTTCGCTGTGCGGAAGTCATACCTACTGTTCCCTGTCCTGGTTAAACCTGTCTGAAGACATGACCATACATGGACTTCCTCATGAAGTTTACCAACCCAACCAGAGAATAACAATGACTATAATATGACGGTTTGAAGAGCTTCACTAAACACTGTAAAAAACAACAACTAAATCATAATCATAAAAATCATACATCATGTATTTTATAAGCACATATAAAGTCCCCCAAAAAGACAAAAATTAAAGAAATATCAGAGGAACATTTTCATGTCTATGTGTCCAAAGCAGATCGCGATATTTCAAATGACGTATTGATTAAACATTGTTACTACTACTTTAACCTCGTCAAGTGTTCAGAGAGTCGCCTATGAACATATTTCTGTCATTAGTTTAGAGAGATAAGCATTGACTACAGTACCTTGTCTCGTCCCAGCTGTAATAAAGTGTGCAACACCAAACCGTCCAACACAATACGTTTGACTGTTCTGAACCAACCAGCTGTTTCAAGTTTGTGAGATCAAATATTTTTTTCTTCCTTATACCATAAAATCCTGAAACGTATTTCACACACACACAGACGCACAATGACAAACACACCCATGCAAACCAGGAAACACAGTCTATGTGTGAACCGGTTGGGGCAGAAACACCGTCATGAATGTATTCTGCTGTCTTGTATGCAGATGTTGGTGGTCTGGAAGAGAGGGAGGCATGTATTGGTGGTTTTAAACAGACACCAGAGGCCACAGGATTGGAGTAGGCTCTTCACTTCTTCACTGATAAGACGTGCTCCATGGTTTCTTCTCAGCGTAAGGTCAAGCATGGTGGCTTCAAGGGGCAGCGTGAGGCTCGGCTATCTCCAATATAACAGTACTCTCTCATCACAGCATAAGGCCCAACTTCGGTTCTGTTCCTCCTGCGAGGCGGCCGGATTCACAAGATCAGACTCGGTTGACTCGGTGGGCGTGGCGCTGCTCAGTGGCGACACGCACGCGGGATCTGTTTGTTTGCCCGTGTTTGTTTGTTTTTGCAGTGTTGCCCTAAGTGTTGGTGTTAAATGTGTGTGTGCTTGCACTTTATAAATAAGGAGACTACATGAAACATGGCTTGTTTCAGACATTAATTAGTGGTCACTCTGCCCTGGCTTCTACTGATGAGCACTGGATCCTCCAGGATCTCCTCCGGGAGACTGGAGCTACTCCAGTTGGGCCCAACTCCGGCACAACAGTACTTGGGTACAATCATAGATAATAAATTAACATGGAAGGCTAATACTCTGGCAAGATACTCAAAGGCACAACAAAGATTTTATTTTTTAAGAAAGTTTTTAGTTTTAAGGCTGATACAACGATCTTAAGATTATTTTATTTAACTTTTATACAAAGTGTTGTGACCTTTGCAATTCAGTGTTGGGGGGGGGGGGCTGTCTTCCTAGAACAGGAATATGCTGGACAAGGGAACAAAACTGTGCAGGACAATGACTGGAACCGAGGTGAAAAGCATTACACAAATGACTGATGAATTTTCAATTAATTTGGCCTTGAGGATACTGGATGGTCCGTCTCACCCTCTCTTCCCAGAGTACTCCCCTCTCCCCTCGGTCTGCATGAGAGCATGACATCTGTTGTGCCAAGGAGTATTCAGTTGCTTAACAGGTTGAATCCAGGTAGAGAGCCAACCTAAGTATGCACTATGCACTTTGAATGTTTATGTTTAGCTGTTATCTTTTTATACTGTATGTTCTATACTGTGTTATTTTGTCTATCATTGTCTGTATGTTCACAGGTTTGTGCTTAGGTTTGTGCGTACAGGTATGTATACTAAAATGTAGTATACATACATAGGGCTATATTCAACATTTCTGTTGAATCTATATACCTGTCATTTATGAGTGAAGTAATGTTGAATATATGTATGTATAATAAATGTTCAATGTATGAACCTGTCATTTATGAGTGAAGCAATGTTGAATTTATGTATAATACATGTATTTTATTCCAATCAAACCAATAAAAAAAGGAATGCTTAAAACAAATCAATGAATGTTTATGAATTCAATGTGCCAACCTATGTAAATCAAAATGTAGGCTTAGCACACATGTAAATACGTTGGAACAGTTTGTGATTTAAAAAAATAAAATGTGTTGACAAATATGTGTCTCAGAGATATGAATAGGATAAAAGTTTGGGTGGGCCTCGGAAGATTTTCAGAACTGAATTTGGGCCTCAGCAGTCAAAAGTTTGGGAACCTCTGCCCTTAGGGTGACCAGACGTCCTGAGAAATTCGGGACAGTCCCGAAATCTAAGCGTTTGTCCCGAATCCCGAATCAAGCCTTAATTGTCCCGAAAATGATACTCAAGCAGAATACTGAGTAGTTATTTTCTGATAAACATTAAAAACTGTCCATACTCAGTCCGTAGAGAGGTTGAGTCGACTGCATGCAGCCCAGAACGAGTCTATTCAATTATGAAAGTTGCCTGGACCGATGTGAGAAACAGGTGCTCATTTAACCTGGTCCGCAGTGAAATAAAAGTCTAAATGAATTTGGTAATGAATTGTGCTGTGCAGAGTTCCATAAATACATCCTGGGAAAGACGGGAGTGCTGGCAGCAGTGAAAAGCTCCGCGAAATATGGTGACGTGCCTCCACAACCTAGGTAGGCCGCTCAAGTATGAATTGAATTAAAAGTTGTTTCTATTGATTAATCTAATTAATCTATCTATATGCACAAAGACAATACGACTTTTTTTGTCCCATTTCTGTTTTATAGAGTAGGCCTAGTCCTAGATGAAGAGAGCGCAAGTTGCAGCAGCCGCGAAGCCGAGGACAGTGAATGTGCAGGCAGCGCAGCAGGCAGAGCCAGCAGTGATTAGACTAATTGGTTGCGTCGTGTGCAAAAAAAATACTTCGGAAGTTCGGCCTAATGTCTGATGCCGTTTTAACATAATCTACTTAATCTAAAAATTATTTTGTTTCCTTATTTAATGACCCATAATTTTGGCAAGGCTTGTAATTAGCGTTAGGCTATAGCCTGATTCTGAAAGATCTGATTTGCACTACGCAGTCATTGTTTTTTTTTCCACAATGACATTTTGAGTTCATGATTTTTATGTTGTTTTTTGAGGCAGAGTAAATATGAATGAAAGACTTGATCTTTGAATAAAAATGTGTTTGGTACAGGTTTGAAAATTCATTATCTTTTATAATAGCCTATGTAGGTACAACACCCCCCCCCCCCCCGAAAAAAAAAAAAACGTCCCGAATTTCAGCCAATCTCATCTGGTCACCCTATCTGCCCTACACATTAGAATAGGAATCCAACCCACACAGCGAAGCGCCATTTGACTTCCGCTCCACTTCCTCTCCAGAGCCCCAGTGAGGCACAGCGGCTAACCCTCACAAGCTAACACACTTAGCACGCTAGCTTCACTCGACCAACGGAAACACAACAGGACAACTCGCTGACCGCCGCACCACGTGACCACACGACCCACGTCACTTCCTATACACTTTGCTGTGAGCGGAGTGGACTCTATAACTCAGTATGGGAACAAATCTCGGAGCCGTTTTCAGTTCCTCACCTGAAACCGCCGGCGAGCAAAATGGGCGCGCTGACGATTTCCGGTCACCATGGTTACCGATAAAAAGGAGCCTTGCGTAGATAAAGATAGGACACTAAACTATTACCAAGTCAACAACAACAACAACAACAACAACAACACGACAACTTGCTTGTACACTAATAAAAGCACCGAGTGAATATATAAGTGAGCGTTGAGGAGCGTCGCCAAGCTATAAGCACCGTTACGCCTCTTGCCCACTGGATGCGTTCGTCAACGCATCCCATAGACTTTGAATGGGGCTGAGCCGCAATGCATTGTGGCTCCGTCAGTCAAGTCGGCTCCGTTCGTTGCGTTGAAAAGTTGAGAAAATTTTATCTTTTCTGGCCACGACGGATCCGTCAGCCAATCAGATCACATTATGCAAATATATGTCCTGTGACGCTACTTGGACTCTGCCCAATGAAATCACCTTGGTGGTACAACCCGGGAAAGCACATCTGTTATGTCAGACGGCCGGCAGCGGGAACATTTAAACCTTATTAAAAATGGAGGACAAGTTGATAGTGGCGGTGGAAAAGCACTCTTCTTGCTACGACGGGATCCATCTTGCAATAGAAAAGAGCAATAACAAATTGCAGGAAGAGCGCGGCTTTGTTGTTGTAAGCGGGAAGCGATTTGATTGGCTGCTGGCTGCGTCTGGCTCCGTCGGCAAATTCCACGCCCCCCTCCGTCAGACACGCCTTCCGTCTTCCGTTGACGGTTGAATGCAGTGGGTAACAGGCGTTACAGCAGCGTGACGACGGTGATGTCACGCACTCCCTCGTGACGTCAGGGAGGAGCAGAAGGCCACTTGATGACGCGTGATGCAACATGTGTGTGCATGGGGACCCTGTAGCGCCTGCATGCTGACAACATGTATGATGAGGGCAGCAGCACCCCGTCATGTCAAACCAACTGGTCATGTGATCATAGTTCAATGACCGTTGAACCGGATGTAGATAAGGGCTCATCTCCCCGGAGGAGGAACGGAGAGAGGGTTTGGTCCTTTCTGCCATTACGTTACTAATATTCTGTTATAGTCATATTCTGTTCTAATATTACTACACGTTTATACCAAACACTACATTTTACAACATTACATTACTAATATTCTGTTATAGTCATATTCTGTTCTAATATTAATACACGTTTATATCAAACACTACATTTTACAACATTACATTACTAATATTCTGTTATAGTCATATTCTGTTCTAATATTACTACACGTTTATACCAAACACTACATTTTACAACACTACATTACTAATATTCTGTTATAGTCATATTCTGTTCTAATATTAATACACGTTTATATCAAACACTACATTTTACAACATTACATTACTAATATTCTGTTATAGTCATATTCTGTTCTAATATTACTACACGTTTATATCAAATACTACATTTTACAACATTACATTACTAATATTCTGTTATAGTCATATTCTGTTCTAATATTACTACACGTTTATACCAAACACTACATTTTACAACATTACATTACTAATATTCTGTTATAGTCATATTCTGTTCTAATATTACTACACATTTATACCAAACACTACATTTTACAACACTACATTATTATGAAGTGTGTAAATGAAGCGATGACAATAAATTCAAAGGGAGTAATGTATCATAACAACATGGAGTGAATGCACTGTAGTGTACAGATAAATACTTTATATTTATCATTTATATCTCATCATATGCATTTTATCACGTGATCATATAGTATGTTACATATCCCGGGTCTGGACTGGTCTCACCCGGACCAGCTCGGACCCGGACCAGCTCAGACCCAGACCAGTTCAGACCCGGACCAGTTCAGACCCGGCCCAGTTCAGACCCAGACCAGTTCAGACCCGGACCAGCTCAGACCCGGCCCAGTTCAGAACCAGACCAGTTCAGACCCAGACCCACCAGTACCCACCAGAAGGTCAGCCCGGCCGCCGGCTCCCCGGTCCCAGTGCTCTCTGGCGGGCAGCCTGACGCGGGTTCACCCGCCGATGTATGAGCCATGGAGGAACCGCCTCCAAGAATGGAGGACCAAGGTGCTGCTCCTCCCGGCGGTTTGGACATTTGGTCTCGGCTGGGAAAGGTGCCGCCATCTCCCCGTTGGGAGAGAGGGGTTCGTGGACCGGAACCGCCCAGACCCGCACCGGTTCACTGGACCCGTTTCAAACCCAGGACCTTTCAGCTGGGAGTTGAACACACACACACACACACACACACACACACACACTCTATTTTCCAGAGTGCATCCTGTTATCACCACCACCATTAGATTATAACGGTACTTTATTAATCCTAATTAAACATATTCCATAGTTCACTATAATCTGCTATCACAGGACAACAGGAAGTGAATAGTGAGGTCCTCCTCCACACACTGATGAAGTGGTGAATGGAGACTCCACTGTTGTGTGTGTGGGGACGTGTTGGAGGACATGTCTCCAGAGGACTGAGCCCCCGGTCCCAGAGCCACCAGTGAGTCCAGGAAGAGCCGGCGGGAGGGACCGAAGACCGGGCCCACGTCAGGGGGCAGGACCCCATAGAGACCTGCTGGGATCCAAGGGGCTGGAAGGACATCCAGGTGTGCTGCTAGGAGAACCAACAGAGAGCTCTGGAGAAACATCTGCTCAGCTTGGAGGATCTCCACTGAACCAACGGGAAGGATCATCCAACCCACCGCAACATCCAGTTGGACCCGCTGGTTTCTTCCCATGATGCTTTATGAGCCAACACAACACAACAGTAGTCCTTACATGCACACAATAAACACCAGGACTCACTAATACAGTAGCAGACGTTACAAACCTCAACAGGTGCACATCTCTTTAACACCTGACCATGTTGTGCTGCCGTGTTCCCAACACACGGATCAATATTCACTTTACATCCTTCACAACATGAACACCAGCAGCTTCTCCACACACCGCATTCATGGATATAATATTCATCTGCTTTCAATCAGCTCACATGTTAGGCGGACACAAACGTTGGCCACAATATCAAACACATTGGAGTACTTTTGTTTATTAGATTCAACATCAATCAATATTTAAAATACATTTCAAATTAGAAACTCAATCTTTGTGAAAGCTGCTTAGTTAACTTTATGGAAGATCTTAAAGTCACTTCCTCTCATGGAGAAAAATATATCAATAGATTTGATAAAGACAAAGGTTGTAGCTTGTGTGTGTGTGTATATATATTAGAGATGGGCATAGATTAAAATATTTAATATTTAATTAAGGATTTCGGTTTGCGATAACGGCGAGAAAAATATTATCGCCGATAACAAACCTTGCGTTATCGCAGCCGATAACACCGTTATCGGCCCGTCACTGTCACAGGCTGTCATATATATCATAACCTGATTATATATTATATATATATTAACTGATTATATATTATATATTTATTACCTTAATTAACGGATGTGTTAGTTGCGTGCGACATAATTTTTGCTCGTGATGTTTGGCGGTGAGATGATGATCATAAACTACAACCCACACAGAGACACTGAGGAACCAGAACCAGTTAACCCAAACCCAGGGAGGAGGTCCTCCTGGGTGAATGTGGTCCAGAAGGTGTGGATGTGTGTCAGTGTGTGTGAGGACCCTCCTACACCTGGGGACACTCTGTAGAAGGACAGAGAGCCAGCAGGCCGGTCCACATACACTCCTACTCTGGTGGAGACAGGGGGGGGGAGAGGGATGGATGTTACACTACTGTTGTAATAGGCAGTGTAACGACCACCATCATCACAATCAAGTCTCCAGGACTTGTTGTTGAATCCAAGCAGGCTGTCATCCTCTCCTCTCCTTGTGATTCCTCTGTATGTCACTCCTATAGCAACCTCTCCTCTCCTCTCCACCTCCCAGTAACAGCGGCCAGTCAGACCCTCTCTACACAACACCTGGGACCAGGAGACAAATCTGTCTGGGTGGTCAGGATGAGACTGATCCTCTTCAGTCTTCTTCACCTTCCTGTGGTCCTCAGACAGAGAGAGACCTCTGTGGGCTGTGTTTGGGTCCAGTGTGAGTCCACAGGCATCTGAGGGGAGAACAAGACATGATTAGGGGCTGAAGGTCCATTCCCGGTTTTCCGGTCCGGTCCGGTGCACCGGCCTAAACCGGTTTGATGTGATGCAAACCGACTGAACCGGCATTTGTCCTGAAGAGACCAATCCAAAAGTCTCCCAGATCCAACTTGTATTGTGTTAGTAATCAGCAGGATGACAGGTGATGAACATGATGTGATGTTTAGTGGATGGTGATAGGAAATAAAAACCCCATGTGTCACTGAGTGGTTGATAGTTGATCACTATCCTCTCTCCTCCTTCTCTAGTGGACCACAGGGTCCAGGACTTAAGACTCAAGTGGACACCTAGTGGTCTCATCCGGTACACCGGTCCGGTGGCTTCACATCCAACCGCTTGGACTGTTTATACACCGCCATCATCATCATCATCATCATCATCATCATCATCATCATCATCATCATCATCATCATCATCATCACAAACATTAACACAGAATGATAAAAGTATATCCTATGATAGGTACTATAGTGGAATATTGTGCTGTGACTTTTATAAGCAATAGTACTTTACTTTATCTTTTTTACTTTATCTTAAATAGTTTTTAAGATCATTAAGTTAAAGTTCATTCAAATCCAATGTGTGTGTGAGTGGCTGTCTTAGTTGAAACCTAGAAAAACATATAAACTGCATCTTCTCCCACAGTATTTACACTACATACACATATTACACATCAAAATGTTCAGCATGATGAGCTCATTGATCTTATGAAATATCGAAGCAATAATTTGCATTGTTTTCAAGTTACTAAACTTTTAAAGGTTCCAATACACATACATTGTAATCAACTGAACAAACTGAGCTCACATACAGGCTGGAAATGAAGTGTTCATACCATAGAACTGGTTCATACATACTATACATACATGTACTATGATGTACATGTACACATACATACGTACACATACAGGCTGGAAATGAAGTGTTCATACCATAGAACTGGTTCATACATACTATACATACATGTACATGTACACATACATACGTACACATACAGGCTGGAAATGAAGTGTTCATACCATAGAACTGGTTCATACATACTATACATACATGTACATGTACACATACATACGTACACATACAGGCTGGAAATGAAGTGTTCATACCATAGAACTGGGGTCTTCAACGTTTTCCAGGCCAAGGACCCCCAAACTGATAGAGATGGAGCGGGGACCCCCTACTTATATATATTGTGTACAATTGTGTTTTATATTAAACTGGTCCTATAGTGCTATGTATAAATGTACCTTGTTATTGTGCATTCAATACTAAGATATTGAAATAATACACAGGTTCATATATTCATGTGCGGTACAGTGAGTAGGGTGGCCATGCCACTGCCTTTCATAAACATAATGTAGCGTCCGCCAGGCACTGGCGCCCACTGAGGTGCACACTGACCAATTAAAAGCTCACAGAAAAGGCTATCGACCAATGACAGCACTCTACAGTCCGACCGCATGCAGGTAACTCCCCCTTCTCACTGCCACTCACAGCAAAGCCATCTGCTGTGTGAGGGACTCTGGGATGGAGTTGTGTCTGAAGCAATGTGAGCTTTCTGTGAGCTTTTAATTGGTCAGTGTGCACCTCAGTGGGCGAGCAGCTTCCTGGTTATAAAGAGAGCGCACGTACCGGCGGCGTCTCTGCAGCTAAGCCCAAACGTAAATGCAAGTTCACGGATGAACTAAAAAATAAATATCCATGCTTTCGTCTTGGTCGCGATCCACACGAAGCTTTTTATTATTATAGCCACTGTTTATTATTGTTTTATAGGGACAAACATATCTAGTCACCATGACTGTGGACATTTGTATTTAAAAGATACAGACGGTGAACGCCTCCGCCTGCTGCCTGCAGCACTCCCGTCGGACTTCCGGGTTCCGGGAGCTTACTAAAATGGCGCCCATAGAGTTCGAGAGCGTACCTCACTGGTGTCAACGCCAGTGATCCATCTTGCTCCGCTCTATTATCTTTGCTCCTAATGTTCCTCGCGCTCAACCCAGGCTCACTCACACACACACACACACACACACACGCGCGCGCGCGCACACTGTTGCGGATAAATAATAAGCATATGTATCAGCAGCTCAAAAGAGTAGTAATAAATATACAAGTAGTAGTAACTGCACCTCAACACATGATGGCGGCAAACTATACTGGGGGCGGCGCTTAACGCTAGCCATTGTGCGTCATGGAGGCCACGCCTCCTGCCCAGTGACTACCGGTGGAAGTCGCCGGCTCAAGCCAGAACACCCCCAGGCAGAGCATCGGGACGGATGCAAAGCGAGGGGGCTCTCCACGCGGCGTGACTTTTACATTACCTCTCCATTGTTACGTAGGTTAGAAATAACTTAAACCTAAACAAATAAAGTGAGTTATAAGCGTTCCTGTTGTCGGCAGCCTTCTTCCCCGGGACACAAACCCCACAACACTCACACAGCCCTCATTCCGTCAAAAACTACAACACCACACCGGATCTAGAGCGGAAACAAAACAGCACGCCGCACACACTTTAAGAGTAGTAGACGTTACGTTTTGAGTGGATGGTGAGCGCGAGACGCCGAAATGGATACCAATAATATTCTGAATGGAAAGTTTACTTTCAAAAAGTTTCCAAATGGTTCCATTGACAAGACCAAAGTGATCTGTGTGTGTTGTCGTTGAGCTATCATCGCAGCACGTCCAGTCTGAAATACCACTTGATGGCTGAAGCACACAGCTGATGTCTCCGCCCCCTCGTCAGAGCCAGGCGACAACTTGCACAAAGCAAGTCGACCCACTTGTTGATAAGAGCATTAAAATGAGAAAAAAAATAATGGGACAAAAAGAAATCAAGGGACATTTAGAATTGATAAAAATGTGCGATTATTTGCGAGTTACCTATGACATTAATGCGAATGCAGCACTAATATTATATATATATATATATATATATATATATATATATATATATATATATATTTTTTTTTTTTTTTTCTTCTTAATATATGTATGTCTATTACATATGGAGTAATGTAATGAAAGTAATTTCCCCCTGGGATTATTTAAGTATTTCTGATTCCTCGTTGATGGGACATGTTGTGAACCGGTGCCCAGCTCCAAGAGCTTCAAGAGCTCCTGTGTGTCGCTGAATGTGTGCATTGCTGACTGAAAGACATCTTCTGCCTCAATGTATCTGTTCACTACAGTGTGTTGGATTCATGTTAATGTGTATTTAAAGACATTTCAATTTGTGGAAAAAAATTGCGGGGGGAATATAAAAAAAAAAAGTCTAATCAACCGAAACGTTTGCGACCCCCCTGCAGTACCTCCACAGACCCCCTAGGGGTCGCGGACCCCCTGTTGAAGACCTCTGCCATAGAATATGATATATAGTTCATAAATTAAGTCTTTGCATAAAGTCTAGTCTATAAATAGCTCCCTTCCTCTCTCCAATTAAAAGGTGTTCAGTTAGTAGCATTGGCATCTCCACTGTATCCAGGAAGTGTGGAGGCCATGCATCTCCTCACTTCTTTCTTGTGCACATCCCTTAGTTGTGTTGCGTCCTTGCAGACATGTCCACTTCCCCCCTTAGTGTAATGCTAATGAACCTGGCCATGGCCAGGTCACTCCCCTCACCTTTTGTCTCCCTTGTTGTTACTGCCCACAATGTGAAAGTGTCCCTCTAAGAGTCATGTCCACCCATTGTCTCTCTGAAGAGGTTAATGCTCCCATGTGTCTTCCCAGGATCAGGACTTCAATCAAATACTTGAACTTGGACTTCAATTAAGTGTCCATCTAAATAGTGAGTGTGTTGTGATGAAACTAAACAGACACTTACACTTCCTTAGAGCTGGTCTCAGCCTCCCCACTCCACCATGCTCCACACTGGGGGGGAAACACAGTGAGAGCAGCATGTTGGCTTTAAACATGGAAACATTCACCTTCATCATCTGCTGGATCATCACTTTCTACACAACATGAGTTACAGTTACACTTCAACTAGCAGGCGGCTGAATCCTTGGAGGAGACATTGTCTCACTGAGTGGTGAGCTGTCCTCTCCATACCTGAGAGTGTCCAGTCTCCAGCCTGGATCCTCCAGTCCAGCAGAGAGCAGCGTAACTCCTGAGCCTCCTGCAGGGTGATTGTAGCTCAGGTCCAGCTCTCTCAGATGGGAGGGGTTGGAGCTCAGAGCTGAGGCCAGAGAAGCACAGCCTTCCTGTGTGACCATGCAGCCAGACAACCTACACACACACACACACACACACACACAGTAATGGATGTGAATCTGTTAGAGGTCTTCTGATGAGGAGCCTTGTGGTGGGACTGTTTGCACATTGAGTCCAACTGACCTGAGAGTCTCCAGTCTACAGTGTGGACTCCCCAGTCCAGCAGAGAGCAGCTTCACTCCTGAATCCTGCAGATCATTGGTCCTCAGGTCCAGCTCTCTCAGACTAGAGGAGTTGGACCTGAGAACTGAGGCCAGAGCTTCACAGCCTCTCTCTGACAGATTACAGCCATTCAGCCTTTAATGAACAATAGATACAAACATTAATTATTATAGGTTTCATGGAAATCACAGAAATATGTTTTAAACATCATGCAACACTGGAAATAGTTTTGCTTCTAATCACTTTAAAATCACATTGTAAAACACAATACTTAAGAACAGTCTTCATAGAAATATGTTTATAATATGACTCAATACTGAAGCATTACATTTAGGTATTACATTTATCACATTGAGTCTGTGGCAGGGTTAGTCCGGCCACACGCCACCTAAGTGGCTTTCTTTGGGGCCCTCCGACACAGGACACGGGTAGATGGTAGTTGCAAGGTGTTTATTCGGAGTTTACAGGCTGGTGGTATACGCCGAGCTGATGGTACAACTTGTCATGACAGTGCTCCTCCCCGAGTGTGTGTGTTGATGGCTGGTTTATCCTGGGTGCCATGATTGCTCATGCACCACAGGTGTGCAGCCCCACCCAGCCAGAGTCCAATCAGACTGACTCAGGCCAGGTGAGGCTGTAAACCAGCCATCAACACCACACACTCCACATACACCCTCCACAGAGTCCAACTGACCTGAGAGTCTCCAGTCTACAGTGTGGACTCCCCAGTCCAGCAGAGAGCAGCTTCACTCCTGAATCCTGCAGATCATTGGTACTCAGGTCCAGCTCTCTCAGACTAGAGGAGTTGGAGCTGAGAACTGAGGCCAGAGCTTCACAGCCTCTCTCTGACAGACTACAGCCATTCAGCCTTTAATGAACAATAGATACAAACATGTTAGATTCATACACTTTTCACATTTTCAACATATACATTTGTATAAAGCAAAGCTAAATAATTAACATAAATGTTCACTTCTTCATTCATTTAAATCAACTCCTACATGTAGACCCTGTAATGTCCAGTAAACTGTTATTTAATGTCATCTTACTGAACACACCATGTCATGGATTTGACTTTCAAATACAAAACAGATGATAGTTAATGAATTACACGTTATTAGTGAACCTACAGAGATGTTTTGTATATTATTATAACTTTTATATTCTAGTATTATGTATATTGTGTTGTGTGTATTGTAATACATGTTATTAGTGAACCTACAGAGATGTTTTGTATATTATTATAACTTTTATATTCTAGTATTATGTATATTGTGTTGTGTGTATTGTAATACATGTTATTAGTGAACCTACAGAGATGTTTTGGAGGCTTTGACCACTGGCAGCAGCCTCAGAAGAGCCTCCTCTGAAGCAGAGTATTTCTTCAGGTCAAACACGTCCAGCTCCTCTTCTGAGGTCAGTAAGATGAAGACCAGAGCTGACCACTGAGCAGAGGAGAGAGATGCTGTGGAGAGACTTCCTGATGTCAGGTACTGTTGGATGTCCTCCACTAGAGAACGGTCCTTCAGCTCATTCAGACAGTGGAACAGATTGATGCTTCTCTCTGAAGAGAGATCTCCACTTATCTTCTTCTTGATGTAGCTGACTGTTCTCTGACTGGTCTGTGAGCTACTGCCTGTCTGTCCCAGTAAACCTCGTAGGGGAATCTGATTGGTCTCCAGAGAGAGGCCCAGGAGGAAGCGGAGGAACAAGTCCAGGTGTCCGTTCTCACTCAGTAAGGCCTTGTCCACAGCACTCTGGTAGAGGAGGAGTTCATCTCTCCTGGAGGTTGTTTGTTCTTCTGAGAGTAGGTTGACACCAGTGTTTCTGAAGGACAGAAAGACATGAAGGGCAGCCAGAAACTCCTGAAAGCTCAGATGGACAAAGCAGAAGACCTTGTCCTGGTACAGCCCACACTCCTCTTTAAAGATCTGGGTGAACACTCCTGAGTACACTGAGGCGGCTCTGATATCGATGCCACACTCCTTCAGGTCTGCCTGGTAGAAGATCAGGTTGCCTTTCTCCAGCTGGTTAAAAGCCAGTTTTCCCAGAGAAACAATGATCTCCTTGCTCTCTGAACTCCAGTGTGGATCTGTTTCAGCTCTCCCATGATACTTCCTGTCCCCCTGTATGGACTGAACCTTCAGGAAGTGGATGTACATCTGAGTCACAGTGTTGGGTATCTCTTCTCCACTCTGGGATGTTGTGAAGAAGTCCTCCATAACTGTAGCAGAGATCCAACAGAAGACGGGGATGTGACACATGATGTGGAGGCTTCGAGATTTCTTGACGTGGGAGATGATTTTCCTGGCCAGCGTCTTATCACTGAATCTCTTCCTGAAGTATTCCTCCTTCTGTGGGTCGGTGAACCCTCTCACCTCTGTCGCCATGCCAACACACTCAGCAGGGATCTGATTGGCTGCCGCAGGGCGTGTGGTTATCCAGATGCGGGCGGAGGGAAGCAGGTCACCCCTGATGAGGTTTGTCAGCAGCACGTCCACCGAGTTCGGCGCTGTGACATCAGTCCAGATCCGGTTCTTCCGGAAGTCCAGAGGAAGTCGACACTCATCCAGACCATCCAAGATGAAGACAACTTGGAACCGGTCGTATCTGCAGATTCCTGCTTCTTTGGTTTCAATAAAGAAGTGATGAAGAAGTCCCACCAAACTGAACTCTTTCCCTTTCAGTAAATTCAGCTCTCTGAAAGTGAAGGGAAATGTGAAGTCTATGTCCTGGTTGGCTTTGCCTTCAGCCCAGTCCAGAGTGAACTTGTGTGTTAAGATGGTTTTACCGATGCCGGCCACTCCAGTTGTCATTATCGTTCTGATTGGTTGATCTTGTCCAGGTAAGGGTTTCAAGATGTCTTCACATTTGATTGGTGTTTCCTCCTTGGCTGGTTTCCTGGAAGCTGTTTCAATCAGTCTGACCTCATGTTCCTGGTTGACGTCTCCACTGTGTCCCTCTGTGATGAAGATCTCTGTGTAGATCTCATTCAGATCTGTTGCTTGTCCTGCTTTAGGGACTCCTTCAAACACACGCTGGGTCTTCTCCTTCAGATGAGACTTGAGTTTATGTTGGCACTTGACAGCAAAATGTTCTGAATGAAGAAACAACAGAAGTCATCAGTCAGGATGTTAATGTGAGCGGCTCCAACTCGTTGCTTTACTGTTGGCTAAATGAGTAATCAATCAAAGAATGATCAGTGTTTTAGCAACACCACCATCAGATCCAAAGGTGTGTACAGTTTTTAATCTAAAGTTTGATAGAAACATATCCCCCATTATGTCATTTAGTCTGTGCTTTATATTTAAGCTGTGAAAATATGAGTCTATTGTGTTTTTTTTTCAACATAAGAGTTTTGCTGATTTGTTTCAAAATAAGAGTCTCTTACTGCTGTGCAGAGAGTCGGCCAGCTCCTCCTGCTTCAACTGCTTCAGGCAGAGCACTGTGATGTCTACCACTCCCTCTATGGCGCGCCTCCTCTGCTCCTCTTCCTCACCATCCACCACCTCCTCCTCCTCCCTCTGACTCTCTGAGCATTGTGGGTAATCTGGGAAGTGACCCCTCCAGAGCTTCTTCAGCTCCTTGTCTAGAAAAGCGTGTGCGTCCTCCTCAACCCTCTGGAGCAGAACAAACATTAATGAGAAGTTGACTCTGAACTCACTGAGGACATCAGAAGCATCTGTCCTAGATTCACGTCCCGCTGGTCTACAGAGGGAAGCCTGGAGACCATCAGCACCACAAGAGATGCTTTCTAATGTTCATGTAGAGCTGGAGTCAAATGTCTTGTTGGACCTTTACACACCTGGATCAGCTCTGTTTGATGCTGCTGTACAGACTGAGCACTGGTAACCTTTGACCTCTCCTGGTGTCGTCTGTGGAGAACACACACACACACACACACACACACACACACACACACACACACACACACACACACACACACTTGTAAATACTGCTTAAGGTCTGAAGGTCCAGAACTATTTAGTTTCCCTGACTTGTTACGTCTGAAGTACAGTCTGATGTTCTGGTCTGTTTTCTGATCTGTTTGAAGCTCCTCCCTCTTCTTACTCGAGGGGCGTCCATCTTTAAATTGAGGAGATGATTCATAGGGCGGAGCCGACTATTTCAATATTCTGATATAAGTTCATTTGCTCGGTGTTCGAATCTCAATTCAAACCTGCTGTCCAGTATGAGAATCTGATAGACTTCAAACTAACTGGTTGTAAAAGGCCCAATAATAATAATAATAATAATAATAATAATAATAATAACAATAATAATAATAATGATAATAATAACAACAACAACAATAATAATAATAATAATACTATTTATTAAATGTTCTAGGGTTCTCCATATTTTGTTTCCATGGTGATGCTCCCACTAGTCAGTTGCAGCCATAGAAATAAGATGGTGTGGTGAGCAGGGGGTTAATGGTTTGGAAGGGTTTTGGTATGGTAGCTAGCTGATAGCGGTGTGTGTGTGTGTGTGTGTGTTATAGCTAGCTGATAGCGGTGTGTGTGTGTGTGTTTGGTAGTGTAGCTAGCTGATAGCGGTGTGTGTGTGTGTGTGTGTGTGTGTGTGTGTGTGTGTGTGTATGTGTGTGTGTTATAGCTAGCTGATAGCGGTGTGTGTGTGTGTGTTTGGTAGGGTAGCTAGCTGATAGCGGTGTGTGTGTGTGTGTGTGTGTGTGTGTGTTATGGTAGCTAGCTGATAGCAGTGTGTGTGTGTGTGTGTGTGTGTGTGTTATGGTAGCTAGCTGATAGCAGTGTGTGTGTGTGTGTGTGTGTGTGTGTGTGTGTGTGTGTGGGCTCGGTGATCAGCATGTTAAAGTTTCCAATTGCATTAGTGGCAATATTTTAGTTTGTAATGATAATATATATTTATATAATGTTGCTTTCTGGGAAAGTATTTAATTCAAACCCCTGTGTGACCAGTTTAACACAGATAGATAGTATAGAGAGAGGACATTCGATGATTGTATTTTATCATCTCTAACTAATCCTTACCTCTTCTCAACAGACTGACTTCCATCTTTAAACTTAACAGGAGTCCCCATAGAGTGGCCACTCTTCATGGAGACACAGCTGGGTCCAGGGGAGTCTGCTCTCTCCTGCTGGACTCTTCTAGAAATACAAGAAGCAGGATTTATGGACATTTGATAGATACTATATCTTTATAATGTCTGATAAATCCTTACCTCTTCTCAACAGACTGATTTCCATCTTTAAACTTAACAGGAGGCCCCATAGAGTGGCCACTCTTCATGGAGACACAGCTGGGTCCAGGGGAGTCTGCTCTCTCCTGCTGGACTCTTCTAGAAATACAAGAAGCAGGATTTATGGACATTTGATAGATACTATATCTTTATAATGTCTGATAAATCCTTACCTCTTCTCAACAGACTGATTTCCATCTTTAAACTTAACAGGAGTCCCCATAGAGTGGCCACTCTTCATGGAGACACAGCTGGGTCCAGGGGAGTCTGCTCTCTCCTGCTGCTCTGGGCTTCAACACAACACACACACAGCTTTTACTCAGACTAATGATGGTGTGATGATATATCACTGCTGAGCTCTGATGGACAACAGTCACACACAGTTAGAGATCCTCTTCTTACCTCTTAGCTCTGCTGTGGCGGCCATGTTCCCCAGACAGAGTGGTTTTAGAGGGAGGACCCCCCTCCTCTGTCTCCTCATCCATAGTAGACTGGACACCTGGACACACACACAACTAACGAATCACTTTATTTGCCTTTTGAACTGAGATCATTAACTACATCATACTAAACCGTTATAGACGTCATAAACCCCATCAATAATTAACCCAGAGACAAAACCATACAGATGTATACAGTAGATTAGATTATTAAAAACCTTGGGGACTGTTACTGTGCTTAAACTCATACAAATGACTTGAATAAACTCACAGTACAATTAGAAGTGCAGGATGTTTGAATCCAAACATTTCACTTTGGTGAACCAGAGTCCATATAAATCCACTGCAGGGTGAAACTAATTCTTAACATTATGACCCCTGTTCCTGCACTCAAACAGCTCACAGAGAAAGAGCAGCAAACACCACACCTGGAAATGCATTGTTTTACCAAGATTATATAACTGTAGTTTACCGATAATGTGAATAAAATATAACATGTATAAAACTGTACCTCATCTTCTACGTGATCAAAACGTGTCCCGCCCCATACAGTATAAAGTTATACAAGTACAAACGCAAGGGAAGCAAATGAGGTTTAAATGTCTGAAAAACAAAATCAAGTCAATCAGGGGAAAGAGATGAAAAGTGGACTCACCTTCAGGGCTCCTCACTGTGGAAGACAACGAAGAGCAAATGAGGAAGTAGACTTTGAACATCTGACTACCTCTGAAACCTTTAGGATGGGGCGTGTTTAAGGTTTATAACCGTTACCAAATAAACGACAACTATGGAGATTACTTTGACTCATCACAAATGTACCACACTATGGAGTCACATGAGTCTGTTATCACAATGCTTTTTGGTTCACAAATACTTTCAAGGTGCACACAAATGTGTTTTTATTTATTACGACAATAACTTATTTTTGAGACTGAAGATATGTTTCTAATCCTATCAGCTTGAACCTCAGGAGGACTTCCAGCATGAACTGCAACGTGTCCTAAAGCGTCTTTACACTGTAAACCCGAATGTCCAAAGTAATGAAATATATTAAGTAGTGCATACTCAAAGTTTTAGAAAAAGTTGTACTAACTTAATTATGTCAAGTTGGTGTAACTTCTTCTTACTTTTGAGTTATTTAAACTAATATTTTTTGATTAAATTGAACTGTTTTGTGTTTTGTGTAAGTACAACTTAAAAACAATATTTAAGTATAACTTAAGATGAATAAGTAATAACATATTCTTCCCTTTTGTGTAATTTTAACTGCTCATTTAATTGAACTGTTTTGTGTTTTGTTTAAGTAGCCTATAACTTTAAAACACTATTCTCTTTGTAAATGGGGTTGGGGCACATGGTCTGAGGTGAATTTCTCTGAGGCTAGTTTTACGAAGCACATAGATATACACTCACCGGCCACTTTATTAGGTACACCTGTCCAACTGCTCGTTAACGCAAATTTCTAATCAGCCAATCACATGGCAGCAACTCAATGCATTTAGGCATGTAGACATGGTCAGGACGATCTGCTGCAGTTCAAACCGAGCATCAGAATGGGGAAGAAAGGTGATTTAAGTGACTTTGAACGTGGCATGGTTGTTGGTGCCAGACGGGCTGGTCTGAGTATTTCAGAGACTGCTGATCTACTGGGATTTTCACGCACAACCATCTCTAGGGTTTACAGAGAATGGTCCGAAAAAGAGAAAATATCCAGTGAGCGGCAGTTCTGTGGGCGCAAATGCCTTGTTGATGCTAGAGGTCAGAGGAGAATGGCCAGACTGGTTCGAGCTGATAGAAAGGCAACTGTAACTCAAATAACCACTCGTTACAACAGAGGTATGCAGAAGAGCATCTCTGAACGCACAACACGTCGAACCTTGAGGCGGATGGGCTACAGCAGCAGAAGACCACACCGGGTGCCACTCCTGTCAGCTAAGAACAGGAAACTGAGGCTACAATTCGCACAGGCTCACCAAAATTGGACAATCGAAGATTGGAAAAACGTTGCCTGGTCTGATGAGTCTCGATTTCTGCTGCGACATTCGGATGGTAGGGTCAGAAGGGAGCAGGCAAGAAAATACTGTATTAAGTATTACAAGTATTAAGTTGATAAAGTAATAAACTGAGTTAAGTTAACATGAAAATGGTGTGGTTGTGAACTTATTTTTTAAAGTTCTGTGAACTTATTCCAGTTGATTGTAAACTGGAAACTTGTAAGTCATATTGACTGAAGATTATTGAGTCGCCTTAACTGAAAATGTTTAGGCAGGGGGGCGGCAGTAGCTCAGTAGGTAGAGCGGGTGGACAGAGCGGGGTCGTCCACTAACCGTAGGGCCGGCGGTTCGATCCCCTTGATCCCCGCTTCCAAACTGTCTGCGTGTCGAAGTGTCCTTGAGCAAGACACTGAACCCTGAACCCCAACTTGCTCCCCGGGCGCTGATCATAGCAGCCCACTGCTCCTACGTACAGTAGGATGGGTTAAATGCAGAGGACAAATTTCATTCCCGAACATGGGAATGACAAATAAAGACTGAAAGGTCCCCCTTAATTAATTTTAATTATATTAACTGAAGATAATTGAGTCGCCTTAACTGAAAATGTTTAGGCATATTAACTGAAGATAATTGAGTCGCCTTAACTGAAAATTGTAAGTCATATTAACTGCAAATATTTGAGTTGAGCTAAATGAGCACTTTAATTTAACTGTTATCAAAAGATACAAGTGGCAAGTCATCTAACCTTTTAAGTTCAGGAAAATTTGGACTTTTAAGTTAGTCAACTTAAAACAATTAAGGCAATCGATTGCCTTAATCTTTTTGAGTTCTGGGAACTTATTCGGGTTTACAGTGTACACCATCAATAAGTTACTCATGTTACAATAAAATACTCACTACAGTACGGACTGAAACGTCACAATAAAAGCCCACAACACAACCATGACCTCACTACAGTACAGACTGAATCTCCACAATAAAAGTCCACAACACAACCATGACCTCACTACAGTACAGACTGAATCTCCACAATAAAAGTCCACAACACAACCACACTGACCTCACTACAGTACAGACTGAAACTTCACAATAAAAGCCCACAACCCAACCCAATCATACTGACCTCACTACAGTACAGCCTGAAACTTCATAATAAAAGCCAACCTCACACACTCCACATGTACTCCACAAAACCATATTGAAAATGTATTGAAAACATATTGAGAACATTTTGTGATGCTAACCTGTAGCATTTAGCATAATAAATAAAGTCTAGTCATGCAGACAGTGCTGGTGTCAGCGTGTCTGTGCATCGTGTTGTTTGTGTTCATATAAGAAGCACTGATATCAAAAAACGACTTGTCAGCTAAATATAACAACAAACTCCTCATAGATAAACTGGAGCTCATTTAGTTATGGTTGGTTATCCTGCCGATGTAGCCCTGGGTAAATAAGACTGATGCAACTGTCTGTAAGAGATGGTGGGACAGACAGACAGACAGACAGACAGACAGAGAGCATGGGACTCAATCAAAACCCAACAGTCTTCAGGTCCCTCCTCTCCCCTTCACCCTTTCATCTTAAAACCTTCACCCTCTCATTTTAAAACCTCTTTCACTCTATGCTGTGCTATATTTTACTGCTATGCTATATTACACTGCTATGCTATACTGCACTGCTATGCTATACTGCACTGCTATGCTATATTGCACTGCTATGATATACAGCACTGCTATGATATACTGCACTGCTATGCTATACTGCACTGCTATGCTATACTGCACTGCTATGATATACAGCACTGCTATGCTATACTGCACTGCTATGATATACAGCACTGCTATGCAACTCCATGAGAGGTATGGAGAGATACAGAGAGGTATGGAGAGATACAGAGAGATATGGAGAGGTATGGAGAGATACAGAGAGATATGGAGAGATATGGAGAGATACAGAGAGATATGGAGAGGTATGGAGAGGTATGGAGAGATACAGAGAGATATGGAGAGGTATGGAGAGGTATGGAGAGATACAGAGAGATATGGAGAGATATGGAGAGATACAGAGAGATATGGAGAGGTATGGAGAGATACAGAGAGATATGGAGAGGTATGGAGAGATATGGAGAGGTATGGAGAGATACAGAGAGATATGGAGAGGTATGGAGAGATACAGAGAGATATGGAGAGGTATGGAGAGATACAGAGAGATATGGAGAGGTATGGAGAGATATGGAGAGATACAGAGAGATATGGAGAGGTATGGAGAGATAGAGAGATATGGAGAGGTATGGAGAGATACAGAGAGATATGGAGAGGTATGGAGAGATAGAGAGATATGGAGAGGTATGGAGAGGTATGGAGAGATACAGAGAGATATGGAGAGATACAGAGAGATATGGAGAGGTATGGAGAGATACAGGGAGATATGGAGAGGTATGGAGAGGTATTGAAGACATGGAGAGATATGGAGAGGTACCGAGAGGTATTGAAGACATGGAGAGATATGGAGAGGTCCTCCCTTGTTACAGAATGCAACCACAGCCTCTAAGGTTGCAATGACATCGGACTCAGCCCAAATGTTTAGCTTGTTATATTTGACATTTTGAAATATCGTCATCTATTTCTTCTGTTATTATTGTATCTATTTGTTTCTAATGGTTTCATGCATTACTTTACACACAATGTCCTTTAATTTAACTTTTTCTATCCTTTCTGTCCTTTCTGTCCTTTCTATCCTTCTTTCTTTCTTTCTTTCTTTCTTTCTTTCTTTCTTTCCTGCCTGTCCCCGACTACGTTCCCCGCCTCGTCCCTCTGGTTCCTCGTTCGCCTGTCTTCTGTCCCGGTTTCCCGATCCTGCCTGTCCCCGACTACGATACCCACCTGTCTTTGTGCTGCTATTGGGTCCAAACCACACCCATTACAGTACAATCTGGCCAAAAGAATGGACCCAGCGCACAACCCAGATCCACTGGCTCGCCTAGACCGGGTGGAGACCCAGCTCCAGCACCAAGAGGCGATGTTAGCCTCCACCAAGGCTAACATTCAGTTAGCAGCAGCTAACCAAGAGCAAGCGCTAGCCACGCTATCCACACAGGTTCAACAACTCACCGCGACCCTCACCCAGTCCCTCTCTCTGCCAGCTCCTTTGAGTCATCCTCCGAGTCATCCTCCTCCCCCAGCTCCAGCATATCCTGGTCCCGTCCTAGAGGCTCGAGTGGGAGTTCCGGAATGCTAAGCCAGGGACCCAGAAGGTTGTAATCCATTCATCACAAACTGTTCAATCCTCTTTGCTCTGCAGCCTTACACCTTCGCCACCGAGGAAGCTAAGGTGGCTTTCACGATCAATAATCGACTACGACCTAGCACTTCAGCTAGGCGTCAGTCGGATTCGCCTGCCAGTTCCTGTTCCCGCCAATGCCCTGGACGGTCGCCTCCTGGGGACTGTCACCCACCAGACGGTGCCCATCCACATGCTCCTGTCTGGAAACCACCACAAGACTATCCAGTATCACATCCTGTCCTCTCCTCGTCACCCTCTCCTCGGGGGATTCCCCTGGCTCAGACGTCATAACCCACACATAGACTGGACCACAGGGGCGATCCTGGGTTGGAGTCCAACTTGTCATCAGGTCTGTCTTAAGCAAGCTACCACTTCCCAGTCACCTACCTGTTCCAGTCCTGCTCCAGATGTGTCGGGGGTTCCCGCTGAATACCTAGACTTCCGAGAGGTCTTCAGCAAAGCCAAAGCAACCTCTCTTCCCCCGCATAGACCCTACGACTGCGCCATCGACCTTCAGCCTGGTTCTGCTCCACCCAGAGGCCGCCTGTACTCCATTTCCGCCTCTGAGAGAGAGGCCATGGACACTTACATTAATGACTCTTTGGCCGCAGGCATCATCCGACCCTCGTCATCACCGGCAGGGGCGGGCTTCTTCTTTGTGGCAAAAAAGGACAAGATGCTCCGCCCTTGTATTGACTATCGAGGTCTGAATGACATTACGGTGAAGAACCATTATCCCCTGCCCCTCATCGCCTCAGCGTTCGAGCTCCTGGAGGGAGCAACAGTCTTCACCAAACTCGATCTACGCAACGCCTACCACCTGGTCCGGATCCGAGAGGGAGATGAATGGAAGACAGCGTTCAACAAAGCCAAAGCAACCTCTCTTCCCCCGCATAGACCCTACGACTGCGCCATCGACCTTCAGCCTGGTTCTGCTCCACCCAGAGGCCGCCTGTACTCCATTTCCGCCTCTGAGAGAGAGGCCATGGACACTTACATTAATGACTCTTTGGCCGCAGGCATCATCCGACCCTCGTCATCACCGGCAGGGGCGGGCTTCTTCTTTGTGGCAAAAAAGGACAAGATGCTCCGCCCTTGTATTGACTATCGAGGTCTGAATGACATTACGGTGAAGAACCATTATCCCCTGCCCCTCATCGCCTCAGCGTTCGAGCTCCTGGAGGGAGCAACAGTCTTCACCAAACTCGATCTACGCAACGCCTACCACCTGGTCCGGATCCGAGAGGGAGATGAATGGAAGACAGCGTTCAACACCCCCACTGGCCACTACGAGTACCTGGCGATGCCTTTTGGCCTCACCAATGCTCCTGCCATCTTCCAGGCCCTTGTTAACGACGTACTCAGAGACATGCTTAACAAGTTTGTTTTCGTCTACCTCGATGACATCCTGATCTTCTCCCGGTCCAAGAATGAACTCCTTCACCATGTCCAGAGGGTTCTCCAACGCCTCCTGGAGAATTCACTTTTCGTCAAGGCTGAGAAGTGTGAGTTCCACATTCCGTCCGTCTCCTTCCTGGGGTACGTCATAGGGAGGGGGACCATCCAGATGGACTCTGCCAAGGTCTCTGCTGTCACCTCCTGGCCCACTCCGGACTCCCGTAAGCAGCTTCAACGTTTTCGGGGCTTTGCCAATTTTTACCGGAGGTTCATCAGAGGGTACAGCATGGTAGCAGCCCCCCTCATGGCCCTCACCTCCTCCAAGGTGCTCTTCCGGTGGTCATCGGCCGCCAATGAGGCTTTCCAGTCCCTGAAGACACGTTTTATGTCAGCTCCCATCCTCATAATGCCTGACCCCGAATGACAGTTTGTGGTCAAGGTGGACGCCTCGGACGTGGGAGTTGGGGCCGTTCTTTCTCAGAGGTCCGCCATCAACCAGAAGCTACACCCCTGCGCCTTCTTCTCCAGGCGGTTGACCCCGGCAGAAAGAAACTATGATATTGGTAACAGAGAGTTACTAGCAGTGAAGTTCGCTCTGGAGGAGTGGCGACATTGGTTAGAGGGGACAAAACTGCCGTTCTTGGTGTGGACAGATCACAAGAACCTTGAGTACATCCAGTCAGCCAAGAGACTGAACTCCCGCCAGGCCCGGTGGTCACTCTTTCTGACCAGATTCAACTTTTCCCTCTCATATCGGCCGAGGTCCTGCAACGTCAAACCTGATGCCTTGCCTCGACAGTTCCAGGAAGAGGAGAGGGAGGATGGCGAACCCGATACCATTCTTCCGTCCTCACGTCTCATTGCCACCTTTACCTGGGAGGTGGAGGAGAGGATCAGAGCCGCCATCCAGGACCAGCCCATACCCAGTTCCTGTCCACCAGAACGCCTGTACGTCCCATCTGACCTCCGGTCCGAGGTCCTCCAGTGGGCTCACAGCTACAAACTCACTTGCCACCCTGGGATCCAGCGGACTAAGGAGGTCGTGCAGCGTCGCTTCTGGTGGTCCACTCTGGCTGTGGACACTCTGAGCTTTGTCAATGCCTGCCCCACCTGCAACCAACATAAACCCACGCTCCAAGCTCCTGCTCGTCTTCTGCACCCTCTACCAGTACCTCATCGTCCATGGTCACACATCTCCTTGGATTTTGTCACTGGTCTACCACCGTCCAGCAGCAACACCACCATTCTGACGGTGGTGGACCGATTTAGCAAGATGGCCCACTTTGTGCCCCTGCCCAAGCTCCCTTCTGCCAAGGGGACTGCTAAACTGTTGCTAAAGCATGTGGTCCGTCTCCATGGCATCCCAGTGGATGTGGCTTTTGATCGAGGCCCCCAGTTCGCCTCTGTTTTCTGGAGAGAATTCTGCTTGCTCCTGGGGGCTACTGTCAGTCTCTCGTCAGGATACCATCCCCAGTCTAACGGAGCGCAAGAATCAGGAGATGGAGACGGCACTCCGCTGTATGACATCACAAACCCCATCGTCTTGGTCCGAACAGCTCCTGTGGGTGGAATACTCCCACAACACCTTGACCAGTTCCGCCACAGGCCTCTCTCCCTTTCAGTGCGTCTACGGCTACCAGCCACCTCTGTTCCCGACCCTAGAGAGGGAGACTTCCTGTCCATCCGTCCTTCATCCACCGCTGCCGCAGGACCTGGATCCGAGCTCGAGCTGCCCTCCTCAAAGCTGCTGGTCGCTATGCCTCTGCCTCCAACCGCCACCGCTCCCAGGCTCCAGAATACTAGCTAGGCCAAAGGGCTTGGCTCTCCACCCGGGACATTCCCCTGAGGGTGGAGTCAAAGAAGCTGGCCCCTCTTTTCATTGGTCCCTTCAAGATTATCAAGATCATCAACCCAGCAGCAGTGAGACTCAACCTCCCCAGATCCATGCGCGTCCACCCTACATTCCACATCTCCAGAATCAAGCCGGTCCGAGAGAGTGCCCTGGTCCCCGCCATCCCACCTCCTCTACCTCCTCGTTTCATCGACGGAGGCCTCACCTACACAGTCCGCCGTCTCCTGCAGTCCCACCGACGGGGGAGGGGTATCCAATACCTTGTGGACTGGGAAGGATACGGCCCAGAGGAGAGATCCTGGGTCCCTGCCAGACACGTATTGGATCACCCCCTCATCAGGGATTTTCATCAGCGTCACCCCGATCAACCCACCAGAACCGTTTATAAGTCCAGACCACGGACTCCACCCCCCCGGTCATCCCATCGATCCGAACCATCGGATTATGAGTCCGATGCTGACAATAGGAACGACGATAACCCCCTCTCTGACGCGGACGACACATTCCCTACAGTCAGGGATGAGGGGATGGAGGTGGACGTCTCGGACGAATATTACGATGTGACTTGAATCAAGACCCAAAAACAGACGATGTTTTCCTTGTACCAAACGTATTGTCAGACTTCAGTTGTTCTGCAACAGTGCACTAAAACAAGTCTTGTTTACTTATTTGGTTTGTTATTTCTTCCGTTATTTGGCACATTTCTGAATTTATTTATGAATGCATCTATTTTTTTGTATGATAACTGTCCTGTAGCTATGGATTCATTTGAACTATATACATGACCCAGTACTACAGTGCTGACCCGGTACTACAGTGCTGATCCAGTACTACAGTTCTGATGGTCTCGGTCTTTAATCATCTCCGAAGACTCGTTCTGAGAGACGACCAAAGCTGTGATGAATGGCATCGCTTCATTTGTTGTTACTGCTTTTATCTTTTGAATCTCTTCCAAGAAAAAGAGCCCAGCAGTGAATGCTTGAATATGAACATGTTATTTTGTCCTTCGATAAAGCTTATTTCGTTGAAATATGCCTTCAGAAACATTCCCTTTCTATTTAAGGCAAACGATATCACGATAGCCACATAGTCTTGGTCTCAATTCGGACCCTTCGTCTGGACCCCTCGATGACTCGATCTGGACATGTACTTGACCGAGGTGGTCTACACCCTGATGCGTAGCCGCCAGGGATGAGTTGTTTCAGAATCAGAAATACTTTATTAATTCCCGCAGGGAAATTGTGTTTGTCACAGCAGCTCCCAAACAGCAGCTCACTGGCATTGTGAGTGGCGCCCTCTACAGGCGGTGATGGTGCCACTCTTTAAACAGCTGCCAGTGGAGCCTGACAGGGAGAAGACAGCAAAATACCGTCATGGACCTCAGTCTGGGACCCACGCTCAGTCGGTGAACCACGCTGTCTGTGACCTCCGTTTGGGCCTGCTTCCTGCTGCAGCCTTTTTCTTATGGGCTAAACATTTATGGACTTTAAACATCACTTGAATCTTTATTTTGTACTGTAATTGGTTAACAATAAAAACAGGCAAACATTGGACAGTCAAACTCCCTGGCGTGGGATTATTGAACACAAATACTGCGAGTCTGGCATTGCATCGCCTGCTTTCTCCTTGGTGGCAGGCACGGCGCCAGTTGTGGTTGGGCCAGACCAATTATGGGTGGTCCTTAAATTAAAAACGTCATCAAATCCCTGTTTAACCTAATAAAAATGACCGACTACGCCTCATTTCCACCGGGCACCTAACGGCAGCATAGCGCTGCGAGGCGGCTGGATTCGCGATAATTCAGCGAATTATTGCGAGTGGTCAGGAGTGGTCAGGAGACCACGCGATAATTTGTAGATGTCAAAATAGAACAAACAAATAAACGGTTACTTTGCCTTTCCGAAGTTGACTTGCAGTTGCTTTGTCTGTCAGAAGTTGATTTGCTGTTGATTTGGTCATTTTTCCTAGATGTTTGTGCTTCTACCATGAGTTGGTAGGCTATATAGTAAATGTTTACTTTTTTGTCTGGTTTAATTGGGGCAATTGCTCTGTTGCTAGCTTAGCCACTTTTTAGAGTTTAACACGGTTTTAAACTCGTCGGTGACGCAAGAAGTCACGTGACGTCTTAAGCTCCATTGCTGTGTCGTATGTACCTGTGGTTTAACCTGCAGCTGCGTTCTGATCTCAATTGCTGTGTCTTCAGAGAAATTCACATCAGACACTAGAGGGCGTATTTTGTGCGTGTTAGTCTAGTCTCGAAACGGACATGGTTTTAGAGGAGACTAAACCAGTTTGCAGGATGAAACAAGGCTCCATTATAACCGACACACAGAATTAGTTTTTTTTTAATTATTATTAGTAGTATTAATAATAATGTATGATACATTTACACTTATTATGCCAGATAGGCCTTCAGTACAATAACAATATTGGACATTTGGAATGAGCAGTGATATTTCACGGCTCACGGGGCTCAGGTCTCGGTTCGTGCGTCCGCTCAGCAATAGCTTTACGCGCTTCAACTTTCAAGCGCTTCCAGGCGCGTAGAATACGGGGGGTACGGTGGGTACACCGTACACGTACCCACCAGTTTTCGTCATGAGTCATTTTGTACCCACCACTTTTAAAAAAAAAAAACTCGAGCTCAATTTAGTAAAAAAAAAAAAAAAAAAAAGATCATAACACTAACTGTGCGTTCACACCAAAAGCGTCTCGCACTGCAAAGACGCTTTGGACGCTCAAAAAGATTCGCTGCGAATATTTTTGTTCGCTTTTGACGCTCAAGACGCTCAATGACGTACAATGAAATTATGCAGACGCATTTAAAGGAGCCGTATGCTTTTAGACAGCCATATCAAAGAGTGAACTCCCACACACTTTGGCCATATTGCAGAGATGGTTTTGCTTGTTGGATAAACGATAGTCGCACATCCCTCGTAACTACGCCGTGAAGGTGAACCCTCCCGGACTCCGCTATTAACATGAACCGCTCCGCCGGAGGAGCCGCACATCCACACGCACCGGACACCACAATACAAACACACACGTTTTACATTTGATTGCTTTTAAATAAAGTTGTGTGCAGTTATACGGTAAATACGATTAAGTGTTCAATGTCTCCTACCTGGTCCAGAACCGCTTGGTCCATGCCGTTAAAAGGCGGCCCGCTTCGTGTGTGTGTGCTTGTAAACATGATAAAAGCTGATTATTACGGTATTGTCTCTGAAATAAAAAAGGCTTGGATCGTACAACACCGAGTGCCCCGCCACAGCCGCGATTATCTTTTCCGTCGACATTTTACAGTAGGAACCAACAAAGTACAGTAGGAACCAAAGTGCCGGTGTTTCCCGGGACCCACGCAAGCGGAGAGCGTCTACATTCAGATTGGCTGTCAGTTTTTGCCGCTGAAACGCGTCATAGTCATTTGCATGAAGTTAAACTGTCTCCAACTTTTTTTTGACGCTCTGGACCGGACGCTCAACTTTTGACGCTGGAAGCGTTTGACGCTTGTGACACTTTGGACGCTCTTGCCCATAAAGTGAATGACTTCCGGCGTCTTTGCAGCGCAAGACGCTTTTGGTGTGAACGCACAGTAAGTTCTAGGTTGGGGAGGGGTGGGTAGCACGTGTTTGCCATGGCCCATGGACTATATCAAAGTGATAACCTGTAGAAGAACAAATGTATGTTGTACACAGCATGGATATGCAGACCACCACTGACACAAAGGTAAGACGCGATATGTTTATTACTTATTTGCTGGTGTTGGTGTGGCTAGGTTTTGTCTTGTGCATTTTGCACAGAAGTGATGGCGGGCTATTTTAACTCTTCTCATCTCTTGTTGCAATTAATGTTAGCCTTAGCCACCAACTTAGTTATGGTTTGCAATTGTACAGCAAGCATTGGTGTTGGAGATGGTCACTCATGGATAGTCGGTATCTTGTTTAATTATTGTTTGAATCTATTGCTGAATTCTGGAATAGTTGTGATGATGATGAGGATTGCATATCGGCATAGGCTGTGCTTTGAAGTTTTGGTCAGGAATGCCTGATGAAGATTGGATGGATGCATATTGTGAATTGAGAGCAGTCAGCTCGTGGTGTGATTTGTTCGTCTGTGCGAGTCTTGCCTCATATTTTTGCTTTTTCAATCTTGGCGAAATGTGTTGTATAGAAGTTGTGTTCTGTGTGTGTGTGTGTGTGTGTCTGTGTATGGTCAATTGTACTGGGAATTGAAACTATAACATCAAAGTATTAGCAAAAGGCATAGCCACACATTTGATTTACTCTGAACTTTAACACGTAACCTAGGTAGGGCTATTTTCAGAAGACAGTGTGTCAAATGTGTAATGCTTTTTGAAAATTTAGGCTTGGCTTTCTTATTCATAAAACGTGTCGGATGTCATCACATTTTTGTATACATGTTTATGAATTAACATGACCTGCGCGAAAGGGGGGGGGGGGGGGGTGGATGCGCATGCGCGTCATTGTACCCAGCACTTCTGAAAATGCACTTCCAAACGCGTCTTTGTCCCCAGCACATTTCAAACCAAACCTACGCCCATGAGCGCTTCCATAAATTCTTTAAACGTGCCGGGCTGCTCGGTCTTCTGCTGGAAGAACTACTGTTACATGTGTTTGAGAGATCATCCCAAACAGACTTTCTTCGGAGCGTGGTGGTGGTGTCTTTCCTCTTCCACTGTGTCCACAACACCTCGAATGCAGGACAATAAATATAACTTCTGCTCCTCGTTATAGTTCTCTATCCGAGACATGTTCATCCTAACTACCCTCTCCTTCTCCGAGAATTTATAGGCGTGGAATTACCCTAATTACTCGCATATTAATTCGTCTTCAATTAATTAATCACGTTTGCATGCACACCAAGAGAAAACAATGACAAGTAATTGATTGATTGACGTAGGTGAGGGCAGATTCAGATTCCAGACTCAGATTTCCACAAAAAGTAGGCTAGACTATTTCATAATATATTTCAACAGTATTTGTGTTTTATTAAGTTCACTTTACATTCCCATTAAGTTTTTGTTGGTAATTATAGCACAAAATGCATCCAACATTAAGTTAAGACTGCGTCTGCTGGAGTATAACGAGAAATCAGAGTACTTCCGGTTTAACACGAGTTTAACTAGGAATCAGCTGATCCTGTGTAGGTCATTAAACAGCAATCAGGTTTAACTTTGTGCGCAGCTGCGTGTTAAACTCCAAAACCTCCGGTTTCCGGAGTACGGTTTTAAACCGCAGCACAGCTAACGCAATGCTAACTGACAGAGCAATTGCCCCATTAGGTTTAAGGTTTCATATTAGGGTTAGGGTTTTTCAGAAAGGAAGGTCGCAGTGACTCAGGACCAAGACTGATGTATTCAGCTTCCTCATAAATAATCAGAGACATCGGTTCTGAGTTTTCAAGACCTTCAGAAAAAAAGTTATTGAATAAAAACGAACTACCACTCACCCTGTCATATTAGGTTTAAGGTTTCATATTAGGGTTAGGGTTTTTCAGAAAGGAAGGTCGCAGTGACTCAGGACCAAGACTGATGTATTCAGCTTCCTCATAAATAATCAGAGACATCGGTTCTGAGTTTTCAAGACCTTCAGAAAAAAAGTTATTGAATAAAAACGAACTACCACTCACCCTGTCATATTAGGTTTAAGGTTTCATATTAGGGTTAGGGTTTTTCAGAAATGAAGGTCGCAGTGACTCGGGACCAAGACTGATGTATTCAGCTTCCTCATAAATAATCAGAGACATCGGTTCTGAGTTTTCAAGACCTTCAGAAAAAAAGTTATTGAAGAAAAACGAACTACCACTCACCCTGTCATATTAGGTTTACAGTTTTTTTCAATCGCTAACAAGCGCTTACCCATACTTCAGATACTTTTTCTAAACTCTTAACACAGACTCACACCTACAAAACACAATTGGCCAAATGGATAATTTTCTTCTCAAAAACACATTTTGTTAAATATATACTAACTCTTCATTTCAAAATAGAACACATCTTTCTCTGCACACACTAACTTTACCAAAACACTGGAAATCTGACTCAAAATGAAATTATTCTGTCAAAGAATAACACTTGTTTTCACTTCACAAGGTACATGCAGTCAATCAAAGTACACCAGGTTTCAAAATACTGGCTATTGTTGACATTACAAAAACTGCATAGACTTTTATGTTTCAGTTTTAAAGGCATTTGCATGCAAAACATGCAATCCACCGTTTTTATACTAAATTTCTTGATTGGGAAATACAGTATATGTCCATATGTAATGTTCACATTCAAAAGCATTCCAGTAAAAAGCAAATCAGTTTTTTTTTTCCTTTACTGTTTACTACAGGAGGTACAGTAGAAATACTGTTTACAATATGATAGAACAGAAAAAGTTTTACAGTATTGCTTACAGTGAACAAAATATCCATAAAACACACAAGAGCATTCTGAACAAAGAAAAACAGCAGCAAAAAGCCCAGACACAAAGGGGGGCAACTAAAAAAAGCACAAAATTACTGTATCTAATCTCTGCGATCTTCAGGGTTAGGCCACATGTTTTCATCAACATCGCATCTGATATTATCCAAGCGATGCACCTGGGATAAAACCACTTGGTATGTCGGATCCACCCTTGGCAATCATCAACTGTGATGTCCCTGCAGCCAGCATCCATGGCTTCAAGGAAGGACATCTGGTCATGTGGCTGATGGTCATAAACCTTCCACCACCACGCATTCTTACACCTCTACCTTGCCCTCTCCTTGGGCCTGCTCTTCTCCCTGGCCCTGCTCCTCTCACTGCACCTCTCACTGCTCCTCTCACTGCACCTCTCACTGCTCCTCTCACTGCACCTCTCACTGCATCTCTCACTGGGTCTACTCTTCTCCCTGGCCCTGCTCCTCTCACTGCTTCTCTCACTGCTCCTGCTCCTCTCACTGCTCCTCTCACTGCTCCTGCTCCTCTCACTGCTCCTGCTCCTCTCCTTGGGCCTGCTCTTCTCCCTGGCCCTGCTCTTCTCACTGCTCCTCTCACTGCTCCTCTCACTGCATCTCTCACTGGGTCTACTCTTCTCCCTGGCCCTGCTCCTATCACTGCTCCTCTCACTGCTCCTGCACCTCTCACTGGGCCTGCTCTTCTCCCTGGCCCCCTTGCTCTTACTCTTCCTCGTCCAGACATTACAGTGTTCGTCTTTTTCTGTTTCTGTTTCCAAAAACATCCCTCCTCAAAGTCCTCCTTTTACAGTAACCCCTGCCACTGAGTCTAAGCCAGACTGGAATCAGCTGTGGTTGGCCCAATTTACCCAACATAAATCAGATGTGTGTCAATTATTCAATTGTTTGTTTATTATCAGCTGAGATATATTGTTTTTGAACTGATATCATTGCAGAGGCAGAGGTTTTCATACTGTATCTAAGGTTTGGAATATTGTTTTTGCTATTGTGGGATGTTGTGTGTTAACATTCGTAAATAATACACAAACAATCCATCATTTTGTTGGGAGGTATAGCTTGTCTGTTAAGGAAATGTGTTTGACTGCATATTGTGTGGAAACAACATGAAATGTGTGAATGCATGGTATGGCCACAAATACCGATGCTGTGCTAATTGTGTTTAGAGTTTTGAAAATGTGACAACTGATTGGACAAACGCTTGTTAGCGACTGAAAAAAACTGTAAGGTTTCATATTAGGGTTAGGGTTTTGCAGAAAGGAAGGTCGCAGTGACTCAGGACCAAGACTGATGTATTCAGCTTCCTCATAAATAATCAGAGACATCGGTTCTGAGTTTTCAAGACCTTCAGAAAAAAAGTTATTGAAGAAAAACGAACTACCACTCACCCTGTCATATTAGGTTTAAGGTTTCATATTAGGGTTAGGGTTTTTCAGAAAGGAAGGTCGCAGTGACTCAGGACCAAGACTGATGTATTCAGCTTCCTCATAAATAATCAGAGACATCGGTTCTGAGTTTTCAAGACCTTCAGAAAAAAGTTATTGAAGAAAAACGAACTACCACTCACCCTGTCATATTAGGTTTAAGGTTTCATATTAGGGTTAGGGTTTTTCAGAAAGGAAGGTCGCAGTGACTCAGGACCAAGACTGATGTATTCAGCTTCCTCATAAATAATCAGAGACATCGGTTCTGAGTTTTCAAGACCTTCAGAAAAAAAGTTATTGAAGAAAAACGAACTACCACTCACCCTGTCATATTAGGTTTAAGGTTTCATATTAGGGTTAGGGTTTTTCAGAAAGGAAGGTCGCAGTGACTCAGGACCAAGACTGATGTATTCAGCTTCCTCATAAATAATCAGAGACATCGGTTCTGAGTTTTCAAGACCTTCAGAAAAAAGGTTATTGAAGAAAAACGAACTACCACTCACCCTGTCATATTAGGTTTAAGGTTTCATATTAGGGTTAGGGTTTTTCAGAAAGGAAGGTCGCAGTGACTCAGGACCAAGACTGATGTATTCAGCTTCCTCATAAATAATCAGAGACATCGGTTCTGAGTTTTCAAGACCTTCAGAAAAAAGGTTATTGAAGAAAAACGAACTACCACTCACCCTGTCATATTAGGTTTAAGGTTTCATATTAGGGTTAGGGTTTTTCAGAAAGGAAGGTCGCAGTGACTCAGGACCAAGACTGATGTATTCAGCTTCCTCATAAATAATCAGAGACATCGGTTCTGAGTTTTCAAGACCTTCAGAAAAAAGGTTATTGAAGAAAAACGAACTACCACTCACCCTGTCATATTAGGTTTAAGGTTTCATATTACGTTTATATCAAACACTACATTTTACAACACTACATTATTATGAAGTGTGTAAATGAAGCGATGACAATAAATTCAAAGGGAGTAATGTATCATAACAACATGGAGTGAATGCACTGTAGTGTACAGATAAATACTTTATATTTATCATTTATATCTCATCATATACATTTTATCACGTGATCATATAGTATGTTACATATCCCGGGTCTGGACTGGTCTCACCCGGCCCAGCTCGGACCCGGACCAGCTCAGACCCGGCCCAGTTCAGACCCGGCCCAGTTCAGACCTAGACCAGTTCAGATCCGGCCTAGTTCAGACCCGGCCCAGTTCAGACCCGGACCAGTTCAGACCCGGCCCAGTTCAACGAACCCAGTTCAGACCCGGCCCAGTTCAGACCCAGGCCAGTTCAGACCCAGACCAGTTCAGACCCGGCCCAGTTCAGACCCAGGCCAGTTCAGACCCAGGCCAGTTCAGACCCGGCCCAGTCCAGACCCAGACCAGTTCAGACCCAGACCAGTTCAAAACCGGCCCAGTTCAGACTCAGACCAGTTCAAACCCAGCCCAGTTCAGACCCGGACCAGTTCAGCCCCAGACCAGTTCAGACCCGGCCCAGTTCAAAACCGGCCCAGTTCAGACCCAGCCCAGTTCAGACCCAGACCAGTTCAGACCCGGCCCAGTTCAGACCCAGACCCACCAGTACCCACCAGAAGGTCAGCCCGGCCGCCGGCTCCCCGGTCCCAGTGCTCTCTGGCGGGCAGCCTGACGCGGGTTCACCCGCCGATGTATGAGCCATGGAGGAACCGCCTCCAAGAATGGAGGACCAAGGTGCTGCTCCTCCCGGCGGTTTGGACATTTGGTCTCGGCTGGGAAACGTGCCGCCGTCTCCCCGTTGGGAGAGAGGGGTTCGTGGACCGGAACCGCCCAGACCCGCTCCGGTTCACTGGACCCGTTTCAAACCCAGAACCTTTCAGCTGGGAGTTGAACTCTCACCACACACACACACACACACACACACACACACACACACACACGCGCACACACACACACACACACACACACACACACACACACACACTCTATTTTCCAGAGTGCATCCTGTTATCACCGCGACCATTAGATTATAACGGTACTTTATTAATCCTAATTAAACATATTCCATAGTTCACTATAATCTGCTATCACAGGACAACAGGAAGTGAATAGTGAGGTCCTCCTCCACACACTGATGAAGTGGTGAATGGAGACTCCACTGTTGTGTGTGTGGGGACGTGTTGGAGGACATGTCTCCAGAGGACTGAGCCCCCGGTCCCAGAGCCACCAGTGAGTCCAGGAAGAGCCAGCGGGAGGGACCGAAGACCGGGCCCACGTCAGGGGGCAGGACCCCATAGAGACCTGCTGGGATCCAAGGGGCTGGAAGGACATCCAGGTGTGCTGCTAGGAGAACCAACAGAGAGCTCTGGAGAAACATCTGCTCAGCTTGGAGGATCTCCACTGAACCAACGGGAAGGATCATCCAACCCACCACAACATCCAGTTGGACCCGCTGGTTTCTTCCCATGATGCTTTATGAGCCAACACAACACAACAGTAGTCCTTACATGCACACAATAAACACCAGGACTCACTAATACAGTAGCAGACGTTACAAACCTCAACAGGTGCACATCTCTTTAACACCTGACCATGTTGTGCTGCCGTGTTCCCAACACACAGATCAATATTCACTTTACATCCTTCACAACATGAACACCAGCAGCTTCTCCACACACCGCATTCATGGATATAATATTCATCTGCTTTAAATCAGCTCACATGTTAGGCGGACACAAACGTTGGCCACAATATCAAACATATTGGAGTACTTTTGTTTTTTAGATTCAACATCAATCAATATTTAAAATACATTTCAAATTAGAAACTCAATCTTTGTGAAAGCTGCTTAGTTAACTTTATGGAAGATCTTAAAGTCACTTCCTTTCATGGTGAAAATATATCAATAGATTTGATAAAGACAAAGGTTGTAGCATATATATATATATATATATATATATATATATATATATACAGTATATATATCATAACCTGATTATATATTATATATATTAACTTCATTAACGGATTAGTAGTTAGTTGCGTGCGACATCATTTCTGCTCGTGATGTTTGGCGGTGAGATGATCATAAACTACAACTCACACAGAGACACTGAGGAACCAGAACCATATAACCCAAACGCAGGGAGGAGGTCCTCCTGGGTGAATGTGGTGCTGAAGGTGTGGATGTGTGTCAGTGTGTGTGAGGACCCTCCTACACCTGGGGACACTCTGTAGAAGGACAGAGAGCCAGCAGGCCGGTCCACATACACTCCTACTCTGGTGGAGACAGGGGGGGGGAGACGGATGGATGTTACACTACCGTTGTAACAGACAGAGTAACCATCATCATTACAAATAAGACTCCAGGACTCGTTGTTCCATCCAAGCCTGATGTCATAACCCCCTCCTCTCCTTGGGATTCCTCTGTATGTCACTCCTATAGCAACAAGTCCACTCCTCTCCACCTCCCAGTAACAGCGGCCAGTCAGACCCTCTCTACACAACACCTGGGACCTGGAGTCAAATCTCTCTGGGTGGTCAGGATGAGACTGAACCTCTTTAACCTCCATCACCTTCCTGTGGTCCTCAGACAGAGAGAGACCTCTGTAGGCTGTGTTTGGGTCCAGTGTGGGTCCACAGGCATCTGACGGGAGAACAAGACATGATTAGGGGCTGAAGGTCCATTCCCGGTTAGTTGATCACTATCCTCTCTCCTCCTTCTCTAGTGGACCACAGGGTCCAGGACTTAAGACTCAAGTGGACACCTAGTGGTCTCATCCGGTACAGCGGTCCGGTGGCTTCACATCCAACCGCTTGGACTGTTTATACACCGACTGTACCATAGAACTGGTTCATACATACTATACATACATGTACATGTACACATACATACGTACACATACAGGCTGGAAATGAAGTGTTCATACCATAGAACTGGTTCATACATACTATACATACATGTACATGTACACATACATACGTACACATACAGGCTGGAAATGAAGTGTTCATACCATAGAACTGGTTCATACATACTATACATACATGTACATGTACACATACATACGTACACATAAGTACACATACGTATATATGCACACATAAGTACAATTTCTTCAGGAATTGAAGGTTTACTCGTCATCATTATTATAATTATGATTATGATTATTATTATTATTATCAAAAACAGCATCACCCCTAATATAAATAATAGTATTCTAGTTCAAATCTAATATGAAATGCATGTGTCATTAATCACGTTATTATAATTATAATGTTATGTCTAATATAATAAATCGTAACAATAATAATAGCAACAATAATATTATTTTATCATGTTCTGAATATAAAATACACATATAATTACTATGATTAATAATGTTAGTAATAGCATAATTATGTTCTTGTCAAATATACTACAACTACTACAAATAATAATAATAATAATAATAATAATAATAATAATAATAATAATAATAGTAATACTCATAACAAACAATATGTTAATTATTTCAAAAATATTATTTATAATAGTAAATAGGCCTTATAATAAGGTTGATGATAATAATAACAATAACAATCATTTGTATAATAGAATACACATTAATAACTGTTATTAATATTGTTAGTATCATGATTAGTATGATACGATTAAGTCTTAAAATAATAATAATAATAATTAAAATAATAATAATATCCCGATTCTCCATACATCTGGCCAGTTCGCTGGTACTACTACCACTACTACTACTACTACAACTATACTACTACACTATACTACTACTACTACTACTACTACTAGTACTACTAGTACGAATAATCATAATAATAATCCTCATTATAACAATACTATTGGATTGAGTTATTTTAGTGCCCCCTAGTGGAGGTGAGAGTGAGTGCAGGTCAGCTGCAGCGCTGGGGAAGAACCAACGGCAGCAGGATTGAGATATTCAACCGTCTCCATGCGGTGTCCTGTATCTGATATCTAGAAGCACTCACAGTAAAGGGCCCTTTGATTTCCTGTCCACTTCAGGATGGAAAAGGTCTGTTTGGTTCATCTGAGTGGAGAGCAGGTTTTCTTTCAGTCCTAACACACACACACATCTCCTCATCTCATCATCTCCGCCTCTAGGTGGAAACCACCAAACTGTGAGTGACTTGATGCGCTGCGTTGGAGCTCGCCCTCTACTGGCTCAGAAAACACTTTAAGACCACTACACCGTTTATACACGGACCATTCACTGGGATGCTCACAATATTATTAGAAGATACATGAGGTCTTCATGAGCGGACGTCACCTACTGCTGTGTGGATGGATGTGGTGGAATATATGAACTACACCACATCACATATATAAGCTGCTATGATGTATAGTTCATTAAATACGCCTTTGTATAAAGTCTCTCTGCAACTAGAAATAGCTCCCTTCCTCTCTCCAATTAAAAGGTGTTCAGTTAGTAGCATTGGCATCTCCACTGTAGCCAGGAAGTGTGGAGGCCATGCATCTCCTCACTTCTTTCTTGTGCACATCCCTAAAATCTAATTTATACTCCTGCGTAAAGTGCCGTACGTCGGTTACGGAGAGCCTCTCCGTCGTCTCCTTAGCAATTACGTTTTTTACTTTTAAAGCATTTAATTTTTTATTATAATGTATCCCTTTTTAACTATCCCTCTTAACTATTTATCCCTTGTGTGCTTGTTTACTTGTGTGAAATCTTGTTTACTTTGCACCTGGTTTGTTCTGCGGGCGGGAAATTGCGTTGCGTAACTGGCACCACGTCGGAGAACTACGAGGGCTCGAGGGGTCTCCATGGTTACGCAGTAGGGTTGGGTGATGTCCTTTAAATTGGCAGTTGACGATGTTTACAGTAAAACATCGTGATGGACGATGATATCGTCGTCGGGGGGCGGGGCCGTTAATAACAGCCCGCTTTGTGGGCCGCCTATCTTTTAAATATTATATTTCTTTGGTACTTTGACGAGTCGTGATAGTGACACGCAGACAGATGCCCCAGATGAAGACTCCGGATATGCTGCAGTAACAGGCCGGCTGTACGTGTGGTCTGCTGGAATCTGACCATGGACTGGAACATGTAAAAAATATTGCACTAATGGTACTGTTTGAAACCACTGTTTTTGCTAAACAACCTTATCATGGAATATTTTATGTCTGTAAGCTGTCCCAATATACAGTAAACATTTTGAATTCACCTGTCTGGTGTGTCTGTTTTTTGTCTGGTTTCCATCCTCTTGCTGGTTATTGTTTGTGGCGGGTTGGGGACACTAAATAGTGTCGGGACTGCGTTCCAGTTCAACCTGTTCTTTGAGGGATTGGTAAACTGGCTGTCCTCAAAATGCTCTGCACAGAGCTTGCAGTTGGTGCTGAGACAGCTTGGGCTCTGATTTAACAGCCCCTGCCTCCTATTCTGCACCCATATTTGACACCTAGCAAAATGAAGGCAATGATTGCACTGAATGTTTAGGCTACTTGTTAAACTGTGTTTATGGTCATTGGATGAATTTTTGCTCATTTTAAACTTAAATCAAAATTGGTTGCACCAACATCAATAGGCTGCAATGCACCTGCAGTGACCTCAGCCAACCATGCAGTTGACATGAGTACCTTTAACATTACAGGTAAGTGACAAGTAGAAACGTAGCCTAATAGTGTCAGTGTTGGACAAGACTATTGAAAAGGCTAATTTAACACTGGGTTGTTTCTTAGCTAATGCTATCTTAATTGTAATCTATACATAGTTATACAGCCAACATGCTCATGTAGCAGCTAGCAACTTAATCATGATCTAAGAATAGTACCTCTCCTTATTGAGTGGGAATCGAAAAAATGATAGCAAAATGCTCTTGATGTAGCGGCCATTGTTGACAGCTGTAACTGTAAAACATCGGCTGCTGTTTGAGGGACTCTGGGATGGAGTTGTGTCTGAAGTGTAACGATGAGGTTGGCTCACAGCTCAGGCACTACGGTGGCCTACGTTAGTAGATAGCGAGACGATAGAGGGCCATCTAGTGGTCGATAAGAATATGGTTGAATTGGGATTACATGATGTGCAGCCATTCGAGGTTTTGCATGAAATTATATTTATTTATACACGTTGTTTAATCCTATGTGGCCTTATTGGCTTGAATCGAGCCTAGCATGTTGAGGTGGCTTACTAAGATGGCGTCCATTCAGGCTGAGAACGGACTTCACCGCCCTGACGCTACTGATCCATCTTACGCCGCTCTATTATTTTTGGTTTTAATAATCGTATTTACCGTATAACTGCACACAACTTTATTTAAAAGCAATCAAATGTAAAACGTGTGTTTGTATTGTGGTGTCCGGTGCGTGTGGATGTGCGGCTCCTCCGGCGGAGCGGTTCATGTTAATAGCGGAGTCCGGGAGGGTTCACCTTCACGGCGTAGTTACGAGGGATGTGCGACTATCGTCTTAAAAATACTAAAGTGTTTTTTAAAGTTAGAAAGATATTAGATATTCAACCGATATTCACGCTCCGAATTACAGCGATCAGACACGGGGAACTAAAGCCGCGATCACCGGTATGAGTCCCGTATGTCTAGCGGTGTCTACCTGCCCAGGTGTCTACCTGCCCAGGTGTGTACCTGCCCAGGTGTCTACCTGCCCAGGTGTGTACCTGCCCAGGTGTCTACCTGCCCAGGGGCCGTATTCACAAAGCATTTTATCTTACCGCTAGGAGTGCTCCTAACTCGCGCTAAAACATTTTACGTAGGAGTTTTTTCTTAAAAGTTATTCACAAAGCCGCTGAGACCTCCTCATACTAAGGATACATCACTAAGAGTGACGCGCCGTTGCTATGGATTACGTCGATTCTCGTGCACGAGTTTGGAAGCGGTCAGTCCGGTGATTGGTTGTTCAGAGCAGGCGGTCTCTGTGGAAACGAACCCACTAAATCACCGAAGAACAAGGAAGTAGCCTCGGCTAGACATCCCTATCAAATAGTTATGGACAGTGCAGTTAGCAGAATACACGCATGATGCCAAGTTTGTGCTGACCACGATAATGACGTTGTAGCCTATATGCACGTTAAAGAGAGAGAGATAAACAATAAAAACAATAAAAATACGTAAATTGCATTAATTCAAGGAGGCAATTAAAAGCACCCTGCAAACTATTATTCAATGAGCATATCTCCACTATTCAACACTTTTAATAAAAGCCCATACCGGTTATGGAGAATGGCGCATACAGTGATCACTGTGATCACATCCTCTCTCCACAAGATTTCGTGTATTTTTGTGTGCCCTAACATATATGGAGGAACACAGCAAACAATAATAAATATGGATTCAACAAATAAAAGGCGACAAAGAGCTAATACGATGTTTTTTACGCATAGGACTAATCGTAATCTGCGTAATCACTTGCATGTTATAGCCTACTTTAACTGTGCTCCCGGTTGTGGACTGAGATAGGGTGTCAAGACGTCTTGCAGGGACAGCCACTGTCACCCAGCAAGACACCCAACTGGTACATGGTGCCTCACGCCTCAGACCGCTCCCCATTAAAATACGCGGATCATGGGTAGACCCTGCAGGCCACTTCGCAACATCAAGAATGTTAAAAGTTGCATCAAAAGCAATCTGCGTGTTGATGGAATGTAGGCTACTTTCTTTCTATTGACGAACACATCCTCATCTTTTGATGGCGCAATTATTTGTATGTGCGTCCCGTCAACAGCACCGACCACACCGGGCGTACCTGCAATTGCCATGAAGTTGGCTTTGATCATGTGTAGTTGTTGATTGTCCAAAGGAAACCGGATAAACTGTTGGATGATATTATTTCAGCCTTAACCAACTTTGAACTGAGCTCTGTCAGCTCTTCTAGCCTGTATGTAAATAGGCCTATATGATCATTGTGGAATTGTGTGTGTGTGTGTGTGTGTGTGTATTACCTATATGTAGGCTACATTTATATATATATATATATATATATATATATATATATATATATATATATGTGTGTGTGTGTGTGTGTGTGTGTATTTTTTATTCTATTTTTATTATTTTATTATTATTGTGTTGTGTTGGTGTTATGGACCTTTCATGAGATGTGTCCTTAATAAAGTTTGAATTTAATTGAATTGATATGTGGTCTACAGACCACATATCACCACAGAGTTGATGGTTCGGTTTATGGCTGACTGATGGTTGCGATATTCCTAAATCGTCGGCATTGCAAAGTTGCATTTTCCCTGTTGCTAAATATCGTAGTGTTGCCAAACATTTTATTTCCTAATCGAGTTATTCCTGTTAGTCGGGGATGTTATTGCATCCCGCACTAATTCCACAACAAGTTTTATACCCTCACGATTTAGCCTATATCTCTTGATCAATTCACAGTCTTCCATTGTCTCCAAAACATTTCGTCTCGCAGTCATTTTCCGATTCTTTGTGAATAGGTCTTAGTGAGTTAGGAGTCCTCTCGAGGACTTTTAAGCTCTCCTAGACTTAGGTGCTACTTTTAGGCCTAAGATCCTTTGTGAATTGCTCTTAGTGAAAAAAATTAGGAGTCCTAAATTTAAGACTGACACGGCCATTATTTTTAGGAGTTTCTCCTAAATTCGCCAGTTAGGAGCTACTTTTAGCGCTAAGATCCTTTGTGAATACGGCCCCAGGTGTCTACCTATCCAGGTGTATTGGTCAGTATTTCTGCAGCGATGAGTTGAATCAGGGCTTGTTGCCACCACGGATGTATTCGGTTTGCGATGCTCATGCCTTCTTATTTTTATGTTTTACTTTTTGCTCGACTAATGAAAACGTATTCGACTAAGCCTCCGTCGATCGACTAAGCCGACTATTAGGGGGCAGCCCTAGTTAACTTACAGCACTTTATATGGACCATTAGTTATATTGTCAATTTATTTACAGAGCAATCCCTGCAAAGTTTTTAGGTAATAACTATAGAAGAGACTATAGGATTAGTGTGTCGGACGAGGGGGGCGTGGCGTCACGATGGTGGCTCTCCATCGTGATGTCAGTCAGCCATCACGATGGACGATGACATCGTCGATTGGCACAACCCTAGTACGCAGTTGGATAGCGCAATACGCAGTCGTAGAAGTATAACCAGCGCTTTAGTTGTCTTGCGTCCTTGCAGACATGTCCACTTCCCCCCTTAGTGTGATGCTAATGAACCTGGCCTTGGCCATGGCCAGGTCACTCCCCTCACCTTTTGTCTCCCTTGTTGTTACTGCCCACCATGTGAAAGTGTCCCTCTAAGAGTCATGTCCACCCATTGTCTCTCTGAAGAGGTTAATGCTCCCATGTGTCTTCCCAGGATCAGGACTTCAATCAAATACTTGAACTTGGACTTCAATGAAGTGTCCATCTAAATAGTGAGTGTGTTGTGATGAAACTAAACAGACACTTACACTTCTTTAGAGCTGGTCTCAGCCTCCCCACTCCACCATGCTCCACACTGGGGGGGAAACACAGTGAGAGCAGCATGTTGGCTTTAAACATGGAAACATTCACCTTCATCATCTGCTGGATCATCACTTTCTACACAACATGAGTTACAGTTACACTTCATCTAGCAGGCGGCTGAATCCTTGGAGGAGACATTGTCTCACTGAGTGGTGAGCTGTCCTCTCCATACCTGAGAGTGTCCAGTCTCCAGCCTGGATCCTCCAGTCCAGCAGAGAGCAGCGTAACTCCTGAGTCTCCTGCAGGGTGATTGTAGCTCAGGTCCAGCTCTCTCAGATGGGAGGGGTTGGAGCTCAGAGCTGAGGCCAGAGAAGCACAGCCTTCCTGTGAGACCATGCAGCCAGACAACCTACACACACACACACACACACACACACACACACACACACATGCCACTCAGAACAGCTAGAGCTGCGGGCCAGTCCTCCGTACTGATCCTTCTGGACCTATCGGCTGCCTTCGATACTGTCAACCACAGCATTCTACTATCTATACTCTCAAACATGGGCATCTCGGGCACATCACTATCTTGGTTCCGATCCTACCTCTCTGAGCGCTCCTTCATGGTGTCATGGCAGGGACATACATCCTCGTCCCAAAGCCTCGGTACAGGGGTCCCCCAAGGTTCGGTACTGGGGCCTCTTCTCTTCGCCATGTACACTACTTCACTGGGCCAGATCATCCGCTCTCATGGCTTCTCGTACCACTGCTATGCAGATGACACGCAGCTGTATCTGTCATTTCAGCCAGACGACCCTACCGTCTCAGCACGAATCTCGGCATGCCTCTCCAACCTATCTGTCTGGATGAAGGATCACCACCTTCAACTTAACCTGTCCAAGACTGAACTCCTGGTTATCCCAGCCCAGCACTCAATCAAACACAACATCAACCTAAACTTTGCCTCTACTACGGTTGCTCCCAGCAGGATGGTGAAAAACCTGGGTGTCATGATTGACGATCAGCTATCCTTCAAGGACCATATCGCCTCGACTGCCAGGTCGTGCCGCTTTGCACTCTACAACATACGGAAAATCAGACCGTACCTGAACCAATATGCTACCCAACTCCTGGTACAGGCCATGGTCATATCCCGCCTCGACTACTGCAATGCCCTCCTAGCTGGCCTACCAGCTTGCTCAATAAATCCACTGCAAAAAGTCCAGAACGCGGCGGCGCGTCTGGTCTTTAAGCAACCCAAAAGAGCACACGTCACGCCTCTGCTCACTGACCTACACTGGCTACCGGTGGCTGCCCGAATCAAACACAAGTCACTGTCTCTTGCCTACAGAGTGATTTCAGGGTCTGCGCCTACATACCTAAACTCAATTATAATGGCTTACACCCCTGCCCGGGCGTTGCGCTCATCACAACAGCACCGACTGGCCTCGCCCTCCTTAAACACAAGGCGATCTCAGTCGAGATCATTCGCATCTGCAGTTCCCCAATGGTGGAACAAGCTACCAGTTGCTACAAGAGCAGGGGCGTCCCTCTCTGTCTTCAAGAAGCTCTTAAAAACCCTTCTCTTCCGAGAGCACCTGAAACCATGTTGAATAATGAAGCCATGATGCTCACTTTGTTCACTGTTATTGAAGCTATGTTGATCACTCTTATGCTATTGAAGTTGAATCGCCTTTGTTTTTAATGCTCTATAGTAACCATGTCAAATCTTATGTTACTGAAACTTGATTGTCTTCCTCAATTGTAAGTCGCTTTGGATAAAAGCATCTGCTAAATGTAATGTAATGTAATGTAATGTAATGGATGTAAATCTGTTAAAGGTCTTCTGATGAGGAGCCTTGTGGTGGGACTGTTTGCACATTGAGTCCAACTGACCTGAGAGTCTCCAGTCTACAGTGTGGACTCCCCAGTCCAGCAGAGAGCAGCTTCACTCCTGAATCCTGCAGATCATTGGTACTCAGGTCCAGCTCTCTCAGACTAGAGGAGTTGGAGCTGAGAACTGAGGCCAGAGCTTCACAGCCTCTCTCTGACAGATTACAGCCATTCAGCCTTTAATGAACAATAGATACAAACATTAATTATTATAGGTTTCATAGAAATTGCAGAAATATGTTTTAAACATCATGCAAAACTGCAAATAGTTTTGCTTCTAATCACTTTAAAAACACATTGTAAAACACAATATTTAAGAACAGTCTTCATAGAAATATGTGTATACCATGAATTCATACTGAAGCATTACATTTATCACATTGAGTCCAACTGACCTGAGAGTCTCCAGTCTACAGTGTGGACTCCCCAGTCCAGCAGAGAGCAGCTTCACTCCTGAATCCTGCAGATCATTGGTCCTCAGGTCCAGCTCTCTCAGACTAGAGGAGTTGGAGCTGAGAACTGAGGCCAGAGCTTCACAGCAGAACTCTGACAGATTACAGCCATTCAGCCTTTAATGAACAATAGATACAAACATTAATTATTATAGGTTTCATGGAAATTACAGAAATATCTTTTAAACATCATGCAAAACTGCAAATAGTGTAGCTACTAATCACTTGAAAAACAAAGATTACAATCAAGTATTGAAGAAAACTCTTCATAAAAATATTAATATAACATAACTGAATACTGAAGCATTACATTTAGGTATTACATTTATCACATTGAGTCCAACTGACCTGAGAGTCTCCAGTCTACAGTGTGGACTCCCCAGTCCAGCAGAGAGCCGCTTCACTCCTGAATCCTGCAGATCATTGGTACTCAGGTCCAGCTCTCTCAGACTAGAGGAGTTGGAGCTGAGAACTGAGGCCAGAGAAGCACAGCCTTCCCGTGTGACCATGCAGCCAGACAACCTACACACACACACACACACACACACACACACACACACACACACACACACACACACACACACACACACACACACACACACACACACGTAATGGATGTAAATCTGTTATAGGTCTTCTGATGAGGAGCCTTGTGGTGGGACTGTTTGCACATTGAGTCCAACTGACCTGAGAGTCTCCAGTGTACAGTGTGGACTCCCCAGTCCAGCAGAGAGCAGCTTCACTCCTAAATCCTGCAGACGATTGGTCCTCAGGTCCAGCTCTCTCAGACTAGAGGAGTTGGAGCTGAGAACTGAGGCCAGAGCTTCACAGCATCTCTCTGACAGATTACAGCCATTCAGCCTTTAATGAACAATAGATACAAACATTAATTATTATAGGTTTCATGGAAATCACAGAAATATGTTTCATACATCATGCAAAACTGCAAATAGTGTAGCTACTAATCACTTTTAAAACAACGATTACAATCAAGTATTGAAGAAAACTTCATAAAAATATTAATATAACATGACTCAATACTGAAGCATTACATTTATCACATTGAGTCCAACTGACCTGAGAGTCTCCAGTCTACAGTGTGGACTCTCCAGTCCAGCAGAGAGCAGCTTCACTCCTGAATCCCACAGATCATTGGTACTCAGGTCCAGCTCTCTCAGACTAGAGGAGTTGGAGCTGAGAACTGAGGCCAGAGCTTCACAGCATCTCTCTGACAGATGACAGCCATTCAGCCTTTAATGAACAATAGATACAAACATGTTAGATTCATACACTTTTCACATTTTCAACATATACATTTGTATAAAGCAAAGCTAAATAATTAACATAAATTCTCACTTCTTCATTCATTTAAATCAACTCCTACATGTAGACCCTGTAATGTCCAGTAAACTGTTATTTAATGTAAACTTACTGAACACACCATGTCATGGATTTGACTTTTAAATACAAAACAGATGATAGTTAATTATTGTTATTAGTGAACCTACAGAGATGTTTTGTATATTATTATAACTTTTATATTCTAGTATTATGTATATTGTGTTGTGTGTATTGTAATACATGTTATTAGTGAACCTACAGAGATGTTTTGTATATTATTATAACTTTTATATTCTAGTATTATGTATATTGTGTTGTGTATTGTAATACATTATTAGTGAACCTACAGAGATGTTTTGTATATTATTATAACTTTTATATTCTAGTATTATGTATATTGTGTTGTGTGTATTGTAATACATGTTATTAGTGAACCTACAGAGATGTTTTGTATATTATTATAACTTTTATATTCTAGTATTATGTATATTGTGTTGTGTGTATTGTAATACATGTTATTAGTGAACCTACAGAGATGTTTTGTATATTATTATAACTTTTATATTCTAGTATTATGTATATTGTGTTGTGTGTATTGTAATACATGTTATTAGTGAACCTACAGAGATGTTTTGTATATTATTATAACTTTTATATTCTAGTATTATGCATATTGTGTTGTGTGTATTGTAATACATGTTATTAGTGAACCTACAGAGATGTTTTGTATATTATAACTTTTATATTCTTGTATTATGTATATTGTGTTGTGTGTATTGTAATACATGTTATTAGTGAACCTACAGAGATGTTTTGGAGGCTTTGACCACTGGCAGCAGCCTCAGAAGAGCCTCCTCTGAAGCAGAGTATTTCTTCAGGTCAAACACGTCCAGCTCCTCTTCTGATGTCAGTAAGATGAAGACCAGAGCTGACCACTGACCAGGGGAGAGACGTGCTGTGGAGAGACTTCCTGATGTCAGGTACTGTTGGATCTCCTCCACTAGAGAACGGTCCTTCAGCTCATTCAGACAGTGGAACAGATTGATGCTTCTCTCTGGAGAGAGATCTCCACTTATCTTCTCCTTGATGTAGCTGACTGTTCTCTGACTGGTCTGTGAGCTACTGCCTGTCTGTCCCAGCAGACCTCGTAGGGGAATCTGATTGGTCTCCAGAGAGAGGCCCAGGAGGAAGCGGAGGAACAAGTCCAGGTGTCCATTCTCACTCAGTAAGGCCTTGTCCACAGCACTCTGGTAGAGGAGGAGTTCATCTTCCCCGGAGGTTGGTTGTTCTTCTGAGAGTAGGTTGACACCAGTGTTTCTGAAGGACATTAAGACATGAAGGGCAGCCAGAAACTCCTGAAAGCTCAGATGGACAAAGCAGAAGACCTTGTCCTGGTACAGCCCACACTCCTCTTTAAAGATCTGGGTGAACACTCCTGAGTACACTGAGGCGGCTCTGATATCGATGCCACACTCCTCCAGGTCTGCCTGGTAGAAGATCAGGTTGCCTTTCTCCAGCTGGTTAAAAGCCAGTTTTCCCAGAGAAACAATGATCTCCTTGCTCTCTGAACTCCAGTGTGGATCTGCTTCAGCTCTCCCATGATACTTCCTGTCCCCCTGTATGGACTGAACCCTCAGGAAGTGGATGTACATCTGAGTCACAGTGTTGGGCATCTCTTCTCCTCTCTGGGATGTTGTGAAGAAGTCCTCCAGAACTGTAGCAGAGATCCAACAGAAGACTGGGATGTGACACATGATGTGGAGGCTTCGAGATTTCTTGATATGGGAGATGATTTTCCTGGCCAGCGTCTCCTCTCTGAATTTCTTCATTAAGTATTCCTCCTTCTGTGGGTCGGTGAACCCTCTCACCTCTGTCACCATGCCAACACACTCAGCAGGGATCTGATTGGCTGCCGCAGGGCGTGTGGTTATCCAGATGCGGGCGGAGGGAAGCAGGTCGCCCCTGATGAGGTTTGTCAGCAGCACGTCCACCGAGGTCGGCGCTGTGACATCAGTCCAGATCCGGTTCTTCTGGAAGTCCAGAGGAAGTCGACACTCATCCAGACCATCCAAGATGAAGACAACTTGGAACCGCTCGTATCTGCAGATTCCTGCTTCTTTGGTCTCAATAAAGAAGTGATGAAGAAGTCCCACCAAGCTGAACTCTTTCCCTTCCAGTAAATTCAGCTCTCTGAAAGTGAAGGGAAATGTGAAGTGTATGTCCTGGTTGGCTTTGCCTTCAGCCCAGTCCAGAGTGAACTTGTGTGTTAAGATGGTTTTACCGATGCCGGCCACTCCAGTTGTCATTATCGTTCTGATTGGTTGATCTTGTCCAGGTAAGGGTTTCAAGATGTCTTCACATTTGATTGGTGTTTCCTCCTTGGCTGGTTTCCTGGAAGCTGTTTCAATCAGTCTGACCTCATGTTCCTGGTTGACGTCTCCACTGCCTCCCTCTGTGATGAAGATCTCTGTGTAGATCTCATTCAGATCTGTTGCTTGTCCTGCTTTAGGGACTCCTTCAAACACACGCTGGGTCTTCTCCTTCAGACGAGACTTGAGTTTATGTTGGCACTTGGCAGCAAAATGTTCTGAATGAAGAAACAACAGAAGTCATCAGTCAGGATGTTAATGTGAGCGGCTCCAACTCGTTGCTTTACTGTTGGCTAAACGAGTAATCAATCAAAGAATGATCAGTGTTTTAGCAACACCACCATCAGATCCAAAGGTGTGTACAGTTTTTAATCTAAAGTTTGATAGACATATCCCACATTATGTCATTTAGTATGTGCTTTATATTTAAGCTGTGAAAATATGAGTCTATCACTGCTTTTTTTTTCAACATAAGAGTTTTGCTGATTTGTTTCAAAATAAAAGTCTCTTACTGCTCTGCAGAGAGTCGGCCAGCTCCTCCTGCTTCAACTGCTTCAGGCAGAGCACTGTGATGTCTACCACTCCCTCTATGGCGCGCCTCCTCTGCTCCTCTTCCTCACCATCCACCACCTCCTCCTCCTCCCTCTGACTCTCTGAGCATTGTGGGTAATCTGGGAAGTGACCCCTCCAGAGCTTCTTCAGCTCCTTGTCTAGGAAAGCGTGTGCGTCCTCCTCAGCCCTCTGGAGCAGAACAAACATCAATGAGAACTTGACTCTGAACTCAGTGAGGACATCAGAAGCATCTGTCCTAGATTCACGTCCCGCTTTACACACCTGGATCAGCTCTGTTGGATACTGCTGTACAGACTGAGCACTGGGAACCTTTGACCTCTCCTGGTGTTGTCTGTGGAGAACACACACACACACACACACACACACACACACTTGTAAAGACTGCTTATTGGGGAGTCTGAAGGTCCAGAACTATTTAGTTTCCCTGACTTGTTACGTCTGATAAGTACAGTCTGATGTTGTGGTCTGTTTTCTGATCTGTTTGAAGCTCCTCCCTCTTCTTACTCGAGGGGCGTCCATCTTTAAATTGAGGAGATGATTCATAGGGCGGAGCCGACTATTTCAATATTCTGATATAAGTTCATTTGCTCGGTGTTCGAATCTCAATTCACGATTCGAATGCTTTGTTTAATTTTTAGGAAAAACACACCTGCTGTCCAGAATGAGAATCTGATAGACTTCAAACTAACTGGTTGTAAAAGGCCCAATAATAATAATAATAACAATAATAATAATAATATGTAGCCAGTATGACCAATCACAAGCCTCTGAATATGTTGCCGCCCCCTCAGGTCCACATATAAGCAATTTAGTCAGGCATAGTGAGAGCAGAGAAGGACCCCACATTGACTTCCGGGTTGAGTGGTCACTGCCGTGTTGTGTGTAGCCTGTAGCGTCCGAGGTAAGCTGTTTTATTCCATCACGTTACCTTTGTTGTACTTTACTATGACCTAGGCGCACAACCTGTCTTTGTTTATAGAGGTGTGTGTGTGTGGGACCTTCCGACAGCAGCTAGCCCTTCCAGTGTGGGTCCGGGAATTTTAGGCTGTGCGTGCTGCAATGCATTGGCCATCTGCTATGCCAGCATCAGTCGTCAGCGAGACTGTATCGACGCACTAGGCTGTTCGGCCGCTGTTCTTTTTCTTTTTTGTTTGTTTCATATGTTAGTGCTGCGCTGTTCTTAAAGACTCTTTTTCACACACAGCAACCATCCAATCAACAGTCTCCAACTGGGCCCATAGATTTAGGCGGCGAGGCTGTTATTAGTGCCGAAGCTTACTACTTCTTTGCAGTGTGTTTTGTAGTGTCTTCTAATGTTAAATGTGCAGAGCTATTTATACTTAACTTCTTGATTGTGCATGCTTTTATTTTTAAGTGTTGAGAAGGATTTGTTTGCATGTTTTTTTTGACTATCTGTTACTGCACCTTACTTCAATAAGGCTTCGGCTTTAACTACTTCGTGCCTTATTTTTATTTTGGCCTTTTATAACGTACTATCGATTGGATAGAGGTTGAACTGTCTGTGACTTTCTTGTATTGTTTTTAATTCAATCATGGTTCTCCAAACCGAATAGTGGCAATAAAAACTATTTTTGTATTAACAAAATATTTGCGTTTAATTGCACTTCTTACCGTATGGTCACAAATAATAATGATAATAATAATAATAATAATAATAACAATAATACTATTTATTAAATGTTCTAGGGTTCTCCATAATATCTTGTTTCCATGGTGATGCTCCCACTAGTCAGTTGTGGCCATAGAAATAAGATGTTGTGGCGAGCAGGGGATTAATGATTTGGAAGGGTTTTGGTATGGTAGCTAGCTGATAGCTGTGTGTGTGTGTGTGTGTGTGTGTGTGTGTGTGGGCTCGGTTTATTATTTATTTTGTGGTGAAAGCTCGGTGATCGGCATGTTAAAGTTTCCAATTGTATTAGTGGTAATATTTGAGTTTGTATTGATAATATATATTTATATAATGTTGCTTTCTGGGAAAGTATTTAATTCAAACACCTGTGTGACCAGGTTTAACACAGATAGATAGTATAGAGATAGATAGTATAGATAGATAGTATAGAGAGAGGACATTCGATGATTGTATTTTATCATCTCTAACTAATCATTACCTCTTCTCAACAGACTGATTTCCATCTTTAAAGTGAACATTATACTCCATAGACCGGTCACTCTTCATGGAGACACAGCTGGGTCCAGGGGAGTCTGCTCTCTCCTGCTGGACTCTTCTAGAAATACAAGAAGCAGGATTTATGGACATTCGATAGATACTGTATCTTGTAATGTCTGATAAATCCTTACCTCTTCTCAACAGACTGATTTCCATCTTTAAAGCTAACACGATGCCCCATAGACCGGTCACTCTTCATGGAGACACAGCTGGGTGCAGGGGAGTCTGCTCTCTGCTGCTGGGCTCTTCTAGAAATACAAGAAGCAGGATTTATGGATGTTTGATTGTTATATTTTTTATTTTTCCCCCCGATAGTTTCCCACCTTTGTTCATTACTTACTCAAGCATCTTGTGTATTTCCATAAACCGGTCACTCTTCATGGAGACACAGCTGGGTCCAGGGGAGTCTGCTCTCTCCTGCTGCTCTGGGCTTCAACACAACACACACACAGCTTTTACTCAGACTAATGATGGTGTGATGATATATCACTGCTGAGCTCTGAGATGGACAACAGTCACACACAGTTAGAGATCCTCTTCTTACCTCTTAGCTCTGCTGTGGCGGCCATGTTCCCCAGACAGAGTGGTTTTAGAGGGAGGACCCCCCTCCTCTGTCTCCTCATCCATAGTAGACTGGACACCTGGACACAAACACAACTACATATTGATTCTAGGGAACTTCAGCATTTAATGATGTTGTAGATTGTGATGTTAGTTTGTAGTTCATTGATGACAGATCCGGTTCGCTGTGCGGAAGTCATACCTACTGTTCCCTGTCCTGGTTAAACCTGTCTGAAGACATGACCATACATGGACTTCCTCATGAAGTTTACCAACCCAACCAGAGAATAACAATGACTATAATATGATGGCTTGAAGAGCTTCACTAAACACTGTAATAAAACAACTAAATCATAATCATAAAAATCATACATCATGTATTTTATAAGCACATATAAAGTCCCCCAAAAAGACAAAAATTAAAGAAATAGAGGAACATTTTCATGTCTATACATGTCCAAAACAGATCGCGATATTTCAAATGACGTATTGATTAAACATTGTTACTACTACTTTAACCTCGTCAAGTGTTCAGAGAGTCGCCTATGAACATATTTCTGTCATTACTTTAGAGAGATAAGCGTTGACTACAGTACCTTGTCTCGTCCCAGCTGTAATAAAGTGTGCAACACCAAACCGTCCAACACAATACGTTTGACTGTTCTGAACCAACCAGCTGTTTCAAGTTTGTGAGATCAAATATTTTTTTCTTCCTTATACCATAACATCCTGAAACGTATTCCACACACACACAGACGCACAATGACAAACACACCCATGCAAACCAGGAAACACAGTCTATGTGTGAACCGGTTGGGGCAGAAACACCGTCATGAATGCATTTGCATATTTTAGGAGGATATGTTCACTGAGTTCAGAGCTAAGCAGCTGAGAGTTGATAAGGAAGATAAAGTTTCCTCACGTATAACATCTCTATAAAGTGTAGAACATGAATACAGGAGGGGTGAGAGGTCATGAGTCCACGTTTAAGGTCCTCACTCCTTCAGGGTTAAGGGGGGATCTGCCTTATCCAGTGTTTATGCTGGGACTCCGCAGGGCAGCGTGTTTGATCCTCTCATTTAATGTGATGACCAATCCTATCTGTTCCTCTGTTGGAGGGGAGGGGCTGCTGTCTTGTATGCAGATGATGGTGGTCTGGAAGAGAGGGAGGCATGTATTGGTGGTTTTTAACAGACACCAGAGGCCACAGGATTGGAGTAGGCTCTTCACTTCTTCACTGATGAGACGTGCTCCATGGTTTCTCCTCAGCGTAAGGTCAAGCATGGTGGCTTCAAGGGGCAGCGTGAGGCTCGGCTATCTCCAATATAACAGTACTCTCTCATCACAGCATAAGGCCAAACTTCAGTTCTGTTCCTCCTGCGAGGCGGCCGGATTCGCAAGATCACGCAAGAACTGCGAGACCACGCGAGAATCCCGAAAATCACGCGATCATTTGTGGACGTAAACGGCACTGAGGCGGAGCGGTGCGCGGACCCGGTGGGGCGGACGGTTATGGCGGCGGGACCGGTTTGCTCATCGGTTCCTCCGTAGTTGTGGGATTTGCACCGCCGGGCCGCTGACCGCTGGTCGTTAGAGAAGCACAGCAAGTGGAGCCGCTCTGCTGTTAAACGGCCGGTCGGACATCTTGCATCTGAAGCACCACCAAACAGAGAAACGTTTGGCCGCCGGCTGCACTGACGGCACCTGGCCGGCAGATGGCGTCCGTAAGGGACTCGGTTGACTCGGTGGGCGTGGCGCTGCTCAGTGGCGACACGCACGCGGGAGCTGTTTGTCGGTTTATTTGTCCGTGTTTGTTTGTTTTTGCAGTGTTGCCCTAAGTGTTGGTGTTAAATATGCGCATGCTTGCACTTTATAAATAAGGAGGCTACATTTTGATGCGGACAGCGGCCAAAACATGGCTTGTTTCGGACTTCAATTAGTGGTCACTCTGCCCTGGCTTCTACTGATGAGCACTGGATCCTCCAGGATCTCCTGCGGGAGACTGGAGCTACTCCAGTTGGGCCCAACTCCGGCACAACAGTACTTGGGTACAATCATAGATAATAAATTAACATGGAAGGCTAATACTCTGGCAAGATACTCAAAGGCACAACAAAGATTTTATTTTTTAAGAAAGCTGCGTAGTTTTAAGGCTGATACAACGATCTTAAGATTATTTTATTTAACTTTTATACAAAGTGTTGTGACCTTTGCAATTCAATGTTGGGGGGGGGGGCGTCTGCCCAGAACAGGAATATGCTGGACAAGGTAACAAAACTGGGCAGGACAATGACTGGAACCAAGGTGAAAAGCATTACACAAATGACTGATGAATTTTCAATTAATTTGGCCTTGAGGATACTGGATGGTCCGTCTCACCCTCTCTTCCCACAGTACTCCCCTCTCCCCTCGGTCTGCGAGCATGAGAGCATGACATCTGTTGTGCCAATTCAGTTGCTTAACAGGTTGAATCCAGGTAGAGAGCCACCCTAAGTATTCACTATGCACTTTGAATGTTTATGTTTAGCTTTTATCTTTTTATACTGTATGTTCTCTACTGTGTTATTTTGTCTATCATTGTCTGTATGTTCACAGGTTTGTGCTTATTGTGCTGTTTTGTTGTGTACTTATATGTGGCTCCCAAGTGCAAGACAAATTCCCCTTGGGGCAATAAAGGTTTATCTTATCTTAAAGAGAGACCACACCATGGCAAACATTTCAGCAAAATACCAAATTAGACCAAATGAAAACCATTAAAAGATGGGGTGTGGATGTGAGTACTGTCAGTGGTGTGAGTGTGCATGAATGAGGGTGTGTGTTAGCCTGGCGGCGCCAGACTACATCAGAAAGATGTAAGGTCTGGCGCCGCTCCACTGGCAGTGTGGGATAAACGGTTGTCTTTCAAGTTCCCTCTGCACGCAATAGGATAGCGCTACAACCAATCAGAGCAACGAAGAAGGTGACGTAGTCAGAGCGACGGCTCTGACTACGTCATTAATCAAAACTCAGAATACATATTTCTTTTCGAGGAAAGACTTCAGTGCCGTTCTTTGTTCTTTTCCCAAATAAAATGTTAACTTCAAGTCTTGAAGAGTTGCGGCCAAAGCCGAGTGGAGAGACAGCCGTTCGCCAGCAGCAGCAGCCGTTGTTTACCTCTAACACGGAACCGTCGCAACTCTGTCGTCATGGTAACCCGGTTTTCGACTCCGCCCCTCACGCTGTGATTGGTCAGACATACTTTGTGTTCCCAGCACCAAAAAGCCGACGGAGCCGTGCTAGACCCACCTAGCTGCAAATACATGTGCTGCCGCTAGGGGGCGTCTAGAGCTCTAGGCTAGGTGTGTGTTGTACGGTGCAGAACAACGCATAAGAATGAGCATAAACTACGGTAACATAACCAAATGAACAGCTGCCTGTAGGGAGAGGAGACAGCAGAGAGGCGTGAATGACTTACTGCAGTCTTTGGCGATGAGAGCCCATCGTGACGTCGTCATAGCGACGTCATCAATGTGAAGGGGGCAGAGCAGCCATGAATAGTACAGGACAGCCCCCAACAGGAGGACAACACACCAATACACAGCACCACCCTCACCAGGAAGCAACGAGTCCCAGTAAAATATGCAAAGGGACAGTTAGTCAGGGAAATGCATCGCTGGAAGACATAGAAACACTGAGAAACAATAAAATAGCCTCAACCACTTCTCCCAGGTTCACAGTGTTTATTTCAGCACATCTGTTCACTAACACATGCATGTGGTGGGTGAGGTGGTGAACACACCGCTCCTGCTCCCCCTACACCAGTGGTTCCCTATCTGTGGGGCCCTCTAGTGGGGAGCGAAGGTACTGCAGGTGGGGTGCGAGAGGCCTAGCCCTATGTACAGGTATGTACTAAAATGTAGTATACATACATAGGGCTATATTCAACATTTCTGTTGAATCTATATACCTGTCATTTATGAATGAAGAAATGTTGAATGTATGTATGTATAATAAATGTTCAATGTATGAACCTGTCATTTATGAATGAAGAAATGTTGAATTTATGTATAATACATGTCTTTTATTCCAATCAAACCAATAAAAAAAAGGAATGCTTAAAACAAATCAATGAATGTTTATGAATTCAATGTGCCAACCTATGTAAATCAAAATGTAGGCTTAGCACACATGTAAATACGTTGGAACAGTTTGTGATTTAAAAAAATAAAATGTGTCTCAGAGATACGAATAGGATAAAAGTTTGGGTGGGCCTCGGAAGATTTTCAGAATTGAATTTGGGCCTCAGCAGTCAAAAGTTTGGGAACCTCTGCCCTACACATTAGAATAGGAATCCAACCCACACAGCGAAGCGCCATTTGACTTCCGCTCCACTTCCGCTCCAGAGCCCCAGTGAGGCACAGCGGCTAACCCTCACAAGCTAACACACTTAGCACGCTAGCTTCACTCGACCAACGGAAACACAACAGGACAACTCGCTGACCGCCGCACCACGTGACCACACGACCCACGTCACTTCCTATACACTTTGCTGTGAGCGGAGTGGACTCTATAACCAGAGAATGTCTAATAAGGAGAGAAGTTCCACTCTCGGTTTACTTCCTGGTTCTGAACTGTTGCAGTTCCCCTCTGGTTCCATGTGAGGGCGCTCACATGGTGAGTGCAGAATGAATGGCGGTCTATGGAGCTATACCCCTCAAACTCCACTTTTCTCAGGATATAATTTTTTGTCTAGTAATTTGAATGTTGCTTTCGAAAGGGGATGCAAAGAAATTACACATTGCTGGGTGTTAGATTTTTTAGAGTCACTTATTTGCTTTAAAAAAGTATTTTAAAATGTCAATGACGTCATACTCATCTTACGACCAGAGATACTGCTTTACGGCAAGCCTCTCCCTTTCCCTCAAGGCATCGATAACACAGCAGTACATACATAACGATACGCAGATAAAAGTGCCAGCAACCAAAATAAGTTGCTGTGTTAAAAAAAAAAGAACTTGGGCGAAATTGTCCACCATAACGTTCTGGTCCCGCTTCGGATGCCAAGATGCCATCAAGCAGATCTCTGGTCGTAATCAGTCCTTCACTGACCAATCAGCGTTCATTAGCAGAATGCTAGCGTGTTATGGGCAATAACAACACGTCCTGTAAGAAATCGAAAGGACATAAGTACTCGTTCATTCAACTTTCGATCTATAACCTATGTTGAACTTGTAAGAACTACAATCAAATCGGAGTT
>JAOPHQ010001756.1:30000-112304 GCA_030340625.1 Merluccius polli | reverse complement strand
TATATATATATACACATATATATATACATATATATATACATATATATATATACACACATACATACATACATACATATATATATATATACATACACACACATATACACACACACACACACACATACACACACACACACTCACTCTCTAAACATGTGCACATGTTTGATGAAGATAAGTAAATGTTCTTTTCACAGCACTGACATGTGGACTGAATAGACAAATACAGTGTACGCACAGTGTTCCTAAAACCTTTTGACTGGGACCCAAAGTGACAGTTCTACCAAATGTGTAATACTGTGATCTTTAAAGGTGCTGTAGGTAAGATTAGAGAGTTAGAGAGTGGAAAAGAGCAGAAGAGAGCAAGATTTAAAAAACAAAAAACATCCCTCCCTCTCTGCTCCCTCCCTTCCTACGTTTCTCCGCCATTGAAAAGTGTTGCATTTCCCGCACCTGTGATTGACAGGGAAGATGGATTCCCCAGAACCAATCAGGGAAGGGATGCCCTGATTGGTCAGAAATGAGCCGGGAGCGGTCTAAAATCTAAACTGGCTCATACAGAGGCAGTCAACTGGAAACTGATATTCTCACAGCGCATTTCACTAATAGCTGACGGATGGCTATGCCATTTATAAAAAAATACACTTGAATAATAGCGCTTAAATCTTACCTACAGCACCTTTAAGGGGCCCCTAATTTATTAATTATTTAATTCACCCAGATGTACGACAGATCAACCTACCAACCGTACATCTGGCCAGGCACTACCACTAGTGATGTCACAACAGGGTAGAATTTGAAATGAATTGTATGTAATAGCTAGTCAACATCACGCCTGGCGGTAAAGGGGACCCATTAGGAACCACTAAACAAAAACATATTCAGGAGATGTATAATGAAGACTTACATCTTCTACATCAATTGGCATTGCCAGAACTGGATATAAGCTATCCTGCAAAGGTTTTCTGTGTGTACCCTTACTTGAACTCTTCAGGATGAAACAGATCACTTAAAAATCATAATGGTTCAATTAACTAGGATTTGTTTTTTAACTTTGGACTTCCCTGTCAGGGTTTCAGGAACACCGCTGTTTTAGCCATACAGGTTTAAAACTTACAGACAGAAAATAATAAACCACATTATGTCATCCTATCCACTGATTACATGCACACAATAATCAGATATTTAAAGGGGTAATACCACTAATTTTTTGCATGTTATAAGTATTCCTACATCTGTCATGGTGATCTAATTATATTAGTGTGCATTCGTTAACAGGCAAAATGGAAGAAATATCTATAAAAACATACTGTATCTCTGAAGAAAATGGATTAGCTGTGCTTTACAGCCATATTATAACATCTTATGATAAAAGGTGACAAGACATTTGCAATGCAACATACATTCAACTCAGCCGGCCGTGCTGTTTCTAAACTGACGATACATAAAGTACAATATGTGAAATTATAATCGCAGGCAGCTGAACATACTTCAGTTCCATAGAGGAAGTTGTGGTCAAATTGTCTGAAAAGGCAAAAGGGGGCCTGCTTAATGGAATTGCTTGTGGATACTGAATTTCTGTGTATCCAAATAGACAAAGACGAGATAACTCTTAATAAGCATTGACAAATAGCAACAGACAAAGTGGGCAGGTGCCTCGTTTAACAGCAACCATTTTGTGCTAGAAATAGAACATTCTGATGTATATTAAATACTTAGCATTGATGTGAAATGAATATTAAATTCCATGTATTGCTGAAAAATGTATAATTTGAATAAACAATATTTTTTTTCCATTGAGCCATGTCCCCTGCTTTTTTAAAATTTTATATAAATTGTTTTAACAGTTGTGTCCAAAATACAAGATTAAGAGATCAACATTTTTTTTCTCATAATTCCATTCTTTAAAAATTATCAAATATATAAATATATGTATATATCGAGATAGATAGCACCATGTTACAAAGACAACTCAACGTTTCACGTACAAAATTTGACAAGCACATACACACATACATACAACATACAACATGTTGATAAACATTCTTACACCAACTGATATCAGTGTGCAGTGTTTGTACAACGAGCAGCTAGCTTGGCTGCTAGCTTAGCATATAGAATATTACAAAACCCATTTTGTTTCTCCCCTACACATGGAAGGACCATTCAGTTCAAGAAAGAGTAAAGCCCTATGGGGCATTTATTTTGTGCATTTTCATATCATTTCCATTTATTTGTGGGTTGTATTAATCTGCTGGCATAACAGTATTTGTGGGTGGAATATGGTCGTTTTTCTCCATTAAGGGACAAAGCAGCACCCAGTAGTACAGAGGAACACACATAGGGTATGGTGGATATAATGCACAGCGGATGTCAAAAGTCTCCACTTCCCTACTGCGTTAGGTTTTTTATTGCCCCGAAGATAACATAATGAATCTTGACCACACATAGAAACGTTATCAAAATCTGTCAGAAGTAGAAATGGGGGCTCAATTGAATAAAAAAAACAATGTCTTAGCCAAAGGGGGCCCATTTGATGCGACATCACTTGAGGCCCCACAAAATAAGCATACATTGTCTACATTTGTTAAGCATCATTGCGACTGCCTCTTGATGAGTTAAAATGTCACCATTGGGGGGGGGGGGGGCTAGTGAAGACATTTGATATCCTCTGTATGTTAAACCTACGCTTCAATTTCATCAATTTTTCACAAGGTTGATATTTCGATGGGAACGAGACCCTGTTAACCCTGTAATCTATGTCACTCGTATTTCAATATATTCGAATATGTTTCCTCGGCAGCAGCAGCCCCAAGATCGATTGCTATGCATTCATTGTCCTTAGCAATACTGGCTTGTTATGCTTCAGTTTCTAGCACAACAAAAGATGGATCCTATATGGACCCCTTTGGCTAGTCCCCAAGACTACGGGAAGAGAGAGGAGCCACAATTCAACAGTGCTTTCCTTTAACAGTCTTGCCATAAAGTGATGTTCACGATCTGCACAAGCAGTGTCAGTCTCTCTGTAGCTTTGCGTAGAGACATCTGTCTGTAGCTTAAAAACTGACACTGACACACACACACACACACACACACACACACAATTTGAGGCCAGGATGATAGAGGATTATTATCCTGTATAGTATGGCATGCTTTTAAAAGTACGTGCCACACCATTAATTATCATAAATTCACCAAATTAAATTTTTAGATTAAACATGGACAAGACATGGACAAGACATGAAAACACACAATTATACATCTATACAAATAAAGTAAAAGTTTAAAATACATTTAACACATAGACACAAAGAAAAGGTATTGACAACAGCAACGATTGGACGTTACTAGAACACACAACAAACAACAAATTAAGATAAAACCTTACATCCTATCCAAGCAGAGAAGGGGTTGAAATAACAGACAAAATAGGGAGACTTGTCAAAATTTGTTGTTTTTTTTCTTTCAACTTTCAACTGTTTTAGGTTGATTATGAACTAAAGCACCCCTCTGTTGTTCTAATTTATCCAGATCAAATGAATCCACAGGGAACAGCAACAGTCACTCACACCCAACATATTGAATTCCTTTTCATTAATGTTGTGAAGACTAAAACACACTGCTAGCAGATCCTTCATTCATCTAAACACAGAGTCAGTGAAGCACTACTATGGACTGAGTAACTGCCAAAAACAGATAATACAATACAGGCCACAATGTTGTCTCTGCCCAGAGTTGGCCTTTGTCAGATTGACAAAAGTGAAGACAAGATTACAAATCCTCCTCATAAAGTTGACACTATTTGTAAAATTGAGTAACCTATTCTTTCAGGAAGAACATCTTATTAGGATTTATGTGATCCTATCCCTAGCTTAACATTTCCAGTGGGCCAAGAAGTAAACTTTCGGAAATACTTATTTCTTTAAACACTGCTTGTAGTGGCCTGAGACCTGCTCATGCCCAATAGGTTTCCAAGGCTGCCCCATCGAAACGACAGCTGATTGGAGAAACACCTCAATACTGATTCCAATAGCTATGACACGTACTTTCCAGCAACCAATCAGTAACATAACTTCATAGGAAGCCTGGTTTGATCACATGTTTGCTTTAAATACAGAATCAACCCTTAATCCAGCTACATTAGCGCCTACTGGGAGAATATGTATATTTAGTAGTCAACTTGCAGCTCAGTGGATGAAGCAGAGTAGACCTTTGGAAAATGAATCCATCCGATTGCATGCTATGGAAGTAATGTCTTTATAGCCTTCTGTAAACCATCCATCTCTAGATTGCCTTTTTTTTCTACGCATTTTTTATTCTACTATATTGTATTACTGTTACGTTTCCACTCTTTGTAATCAATCATATACTTAGTTTGCCATTGATATATTAATTAAATTAAGTGCTTCAGCTTGTAATAATCTCTTAAATCAACACATTTTGTGCAGTTATTTTATAGTTATTTAGTGAGGTACTGATAGAAGAACATAGACATTTTTGACTGTTAAAGACTAAAAAAATCTGTTGGAGGGTTATAAATGGACTGCATTTATAGAGCACTTTTCAGACCTGAGGCCACTCAAAGTTTACAATTATTGCCTCACATTCACCCATTCGTACACACATTCATACACCGACGGTGGTGTCAACCATGCAAGGCAACAGCCAGCTCATCGGCAGCAGTTAGGGTTAGGTGTCTTGCACACCTCGACACTTGGCTAGGAGGAGCCGAGGATCGAACCAGCAACCTTCTGGTTGCCAGACAACCCGCTCTACCTCCTGATCCACTGCCGCCCTTATGATGTATCATTTATCCTTTTGGTTCCTCTCCAAAGACCAACACTATAATTAAAGTGCCACTGAACCCAAAATCTTTTCTTTTTGTTTTAAACTTGTTAGTACATTTTTTATGATCTTGAACATAGCCATTGTTACTAAAATAATACTGTAATGTAGAAAAAAACAGGTGTAAAATCCTATGTTTTTCCAGTCTCCGCCAGTCTCGGGTCCCGTTCTTTTTGTGACGTCAAAGTGCCAAGAAGTATGCTAACGCCTTGGATGTATGGAGCAGGGGGTTCACTTACACTTTAAAGGGCCCTTATTTTACCACCAGTTGTGAGGTTAATAAACAACTACAAGCCATTTCAAAATCTATCAAGACACAAGTGGGAGGGTCCACGCAGATGTAGGCCCTATATATATATATATATATTTTTTTTTTTACCTCAACCTATGTTGCAGTCCAATAATAATCTGTTTAGATTTAGAAGAAAGACATAATTTGACCAATAACTAGACTAAAAAGTCACCTATCCAACAACACATATTTACCTATCTTCAGTTCAGGCAGCACAATAGCACATTAATACGAGTTGCTCTGATGCCCAACCTCTGATTTGAGAATTCACTCAAGTCCATTTAACTGACAAACACATCAACGACAGCAGTCTTCACCATTCTCAACATCTCATTCAACATTTAAAATTTGGTATACAAACACATCCAAACCACGACAAACCCTGTCTTTAAAAATTATGACAAAGAAAGGATTGCAATTTAACGATACGTCCATCCCTATTTTTTCCCTGTGCCGAAAGACTGCCATAGCTCCCCAACCCACCTTTTGACCTATTATTATTATTATTATTATTAATAATAATAATAATACTATTAACATTAATATTATTATTTCTTCTTTGTTTCAATATTTATTTGCTTACATTTTCAGTTACTGGCTAGTTTCAAAGTATTGGCAAAGTATTATACTTTGAAAAAGTGAGCTACAATCCCACAAAGAGTCACTATTCTGAATTGACAAAGACAGATTTTTATCAAGTCATGTTAATTTCTTTTCAGGAACCTCGAGACAGAGACAAAGTAAATGTAGGCAGAATGCTGGCAGACATAGAAACACTTGTTCACCTTCAGTCAGGGTCGACCGGACACACGGCAAAGCTCACCAAAAGCTACTTTCCTTATTAAGGGACATCTTGAGCGGTAGCACGAGAGGTAGAGCAGGTCATCTGACGACTGCAGGGTTGCTGGTTCAATCCCCTTGGCTTCTACTGGCAACAGTGGAACTGTACCCTTGAGCAAGAGCCCACCTCAACCCCCTGAGCTGCTCGCGATGTGCAAGGTGCTAGTGTGAGTCTGTTAGTCGCCATGTGTTTGGCTGGCATTGTCACCCCCGTATATCCATTGGTTTTTGTGTGTGTGTGTGTGTGTGCTGTCTGGTCACATGGCAGTCATGACCTTTCTCCTATTCCATTAGGGTCCCTGAAGACGTTCAGACTTACCAGTAGAAGGTGGTGTTGGGGGGGGGGGGGGGGGGGGGGGGCAGGGGAGTTCTGGGCTCTCCCTCTTCAGGTTCGGGGAGACTGCATGGAGGCTGGAGACCCCAACACAAAAAAGGGGTGTTGTTGGGAAGAAGAGTGACGAGATAGAAGACGGCAGTCTTAAACCCCCCCCCCCCCTCCTCCAAGCTTCTCCTCCCTCCATGGGGGAGGAAGTCATCTGAAAAAAACAAAAGCTTTGAACGTCAAGTGTGAGAAAATAAAAAACGGCACTTGTACCGATTTGATGAACTCTCACACCAAGTGTGTGACTTTTTGTTATTGTCACCAAAACTAGAAGCAGAGAAGAAAAGAACAAAAAAAAAGGAATCACAGTCGATCTTGAAATCTCAATTCAGGCTGATTGTTGGCGGTTGTGTGAGAAGAGCGGGAAAGAAAAAGAAAAGGTTGTGAGTCGTCGGAGGAGGAGGAAGACGAATGGACAGCTGGGCGCTGCGGTTCCTGTTTGATGTAGAAACCGTCTGTGAGGACCGTTGGGGTTTTTCTTAATCAGCCGCGAGCGCTTCAGACAATGACACCGGCTCCAGGCACTCCTGCTTTATCTCTGTGTGTTGAGTGAGAGAGAGAGAGAGAGAGAGAGAGAGAGAGAGAGAGAGAGAGAGAGAGAGAGAGAGAGAGAGAGAGAGAGAGAGAGAGAGAGAGAGAGAGAGAGAGATAGGGTTAGGTCAGGTATAATGTTATTTTACGACACGTAGATATCAATATTTGTGGGTGTGAGTGAGAGAGAGACAAAGAGTGAGAGCGTGACAGAGTAGGAGCTAGAGAGCGAGAGAGAAATTGATAAGGAAGAGAGGAAGAAATCCAATTATTGAAAGTGCGTGTGCATGTGCGTGCGCATATGTACCTGTAGCGGCCTCGCCGCTGTTCTCGGGTTCTGTTGATGTGGGCGGGGCAGCTGAAGTGGGAGTAGGGGGTGATGGGTAATCTGGCGGCGTCATGTTTTCATCTGGCACGCCGGTTACCATGACGCCAGAGAGACTGATGGGCCGCTTTCCTATTGGAAGCTTCCGCTCTGGGGAACCAATCAGAACATCAGTGTCTCATTTTGAAAAAGTTATGAAAGATATGATAGGAGAACTTTGCATTGTGTGTATCTGTGTATCTGTTTTAGCAGTCGCTAGTTATAGTAGATGTTATTAGAAAGTGAAAATAGACCTATACCCTTACTCAACAGACTCTATCACAGACTCTATCACAACATTGTGAACGTTGCACATTATTCACTTTTATCAATGCCACTATACTGTATATATATATATTGCACTGGGCATAAAGAAAAACTATTTGTTGCACATCATCCCCTGTAAATAGGTATATATAAATACCTGGATCTGTTTTGCACGTACCTCTTATTGTTATTTCCATACTCATATTCAATTATTTTATATATTATTCCTCACGTAATGTAGTTTATTGTGTGTTACTGTTACTTATTTTATGATATTTTATATTTTCCGCAGAGTTGAAGGAGGAGGAGTAGGTGAAGAAAGCATTTCCTTGCCAGTTGTATGTGTTATGACTTGTGTATATGACCAATACAACTTGAATGAATGGTGTAGGAGGTCCCCATTGTGGCTCTAAAGACATCAACAGCCTCCTCTTTCATTATGTTCTTTTTCATTTGTTTTATTGCCTTCAGTACCCTCTACTGGTCTGAATAGATACCCATTCACATTCAAGTACAACTAAATGGTAGTGGATGAGGTGTCATAAACCCTTTGGGACACCTTTGGTGTCTTGAAAAGCGCTATATAAATGCAATGAATTATTATCGTTTATTAATAAATGTGTATAATTATGACGAGTAAGAAAAAGAAAGAAAAGTAAAAAAATAGAATAGATAGGAGGCATTTTGTAATTGTAATATGCTGAAATGTCCTAAATATTTTGGTAAATCTAATACTTTTTACTTTAATATTAGAACAAGCTGGATTGTGGGTAATTTTTTGTAAAGTCACATCTAAAATGGTGTTGTAATACTCATTTAGTACAGGCTCTGTACAACACAGCTTTAAAACGATTTCGACCATCAAATTTCCTGACCAGTCCAACCATGTGCAAACTAAAACTAGGGCTGAACAATTCATCAAACTATTATAGAAATCGCAATATGGCCATGTGCAATATCCAAATAGCAGATGCTGGAATTTGTTTGATAAGGGTAAAATGTGTAAATGTGAATTTATAACACCATTATAATGAAGTACTTTTTTTTAACCATATTGTTCAGCCCTGGTACATACCCATCCCTGTTAGGAGTCATAGAGTGCATAATTCACATCATTCAGCTGCATTCTTATCTATTAAAGATGCTATATAAATAAAGCTTATCATCATCATCATCATCATCATCATCATCATCATGGAATGGAATCACAATCCCTCTGAGGTTAATGAGTAAATTTAATGTGACGTTCATGAATAATGAATAGTGTTGTATTCATTATTCATAATAATGCTGTGTGCGTATAAATAATTCTAGTTATGTATAAATTCATATGATTATTAATAGGGTTTAAAGGGAGAGAGAGAGAGGGGGGGGGGGGTTGAAAGAGAGAAAGAAAGAAAGAAAGAAAGAAAGAGATTGGGTAATGATGGACAATGAATAGGGTTTAAAGGGAGAGAGAGAGAGGGGGGGGGGTTGAAAATAAAACTGCCCTATGGAGACGGAGAGACATTTGAGGGAGACGTCGCCAAGAGAGAGAGGCTGAGAGATGAAAAGTAATGGGAACAAAATGTCATCACGTAACCTACTTTTCTTCTGGCCCTTGTACTGCTGAGATTTCTTCCTCTGTTTGGACACCCCTGAAGGCAGGTCCTTGGTGGCTGGAACAAACATGGAGACGCGCACGCGCACACACACACACACACGCGTAGAGACACACATGCACACGCACACAAACAGGTTCCATCAAATCACTTTTCTTGGCCAACACACTGTATCCAGCTGCCTGCTAAGTGAGGTTGAAATGAAGTGTGGGTGTGTGCAGTAGGGGTTTCACTAACTAGCCAACTAGTTGACTACTATAACCACTAATTGGCGCTATTGGCAGCAGTCAACTAGTCGTGGACAACATCATTTATAAAATAAATAAATTAATAAATAATGTGAAATGTAAAATGCTGTTGTTGTTCATTGTTGCAGTGTTTAATTTATGTAATGTTATATATCGTGCTAAATATACAGTGCTAGGCTATTGTTTATGTGTTCATGTCTGTCGTCACGGCGACCTAGCTGCCAGTGGAAATCTGTGCCCAGGGCGGCCGGACTCTCTTGATGACAACTGGTTATTTCGTTCTTCTTTTTTTTTTTAGAATAACCAAATTACTTATTCTTTTTTTCTGTTTATAAACTGTGATCCTACATAGTGTGACGTGGCACAGTAACCTTTCTGTGGTACAAAATACAATTTTCACTGTTACCAAGAATTCTTTGTCTTTCTTACATAACGACTAGTCAACTACTATTATAAAAAACTTTTTTCAACTAGTAAAAACCTAGCCTGGCTCCGCCCGCCTACGTACTTCCGCTCAATTTTCATTTCACTTCAGTACTAGGTCTGGCGGTGCTGTATGTTAGAACGATTTCTTTTCCCTCAAATGTGCCTTCCAATCAGCGAACAGGAGGCGCGGCCTGAGAACAGTGACGTAGAGGTCGTGCGCGAATTTCAGTTATTGAGCGTAAGTACGGAGGCGGGCGGAGGCTAATGCTAATGCTCACTGCATCTGCCGTTTGTATACTGCGCACAACGTGGTTTCTGGCGCATGAAATACGTCACGACCAAACGTTAGCGATTGGTTATGGCAGATCCAGAGTGGCACTGGGCAGAGCCAATAGGTTTTAAACTTCAACAGCACCCGCCTTCAAGTGAGAAATCGTTTGTCTCTACAGCATTGCTAGACCTTTAGTATGAATGAAATGAGTACGAAGGTCTAGTTAGGACTAGGCTAGTAAAAACCAGTAGTCATGAAACCCCTAGTGTGCAGTGTGTGCATTGCATATATGTGCGTGTGTGTGTGTGTGTGTGTGCGCATGTGTGTGCGCATGTGTGTGTGTGCGTGTGTGTGTGTGCATGTGTGTGCGTGCCCGTGCATGTGCATGTGCATGTGTGTGTGCGTGTGGTACCCGTGTTGACTGCGGGGGGCTGCAGCTGGTAGCCTGTGAGCTGACACCAGCCCACGGGGTAGAGGTCCGGGGACTGGCAGTCCACCCACTGGTCGTACTCGTCCTCCCAGCCATCAAAGTGGATGCGCAGCAGGCGGTGGACGATGCGCGTCACCGTGGCGACGCAGATGAGCCGTGGCTCCATGAGGTCCACCGCCTCCAGCTTCATGCCGGGGCGGAAGCCGTGGTTGGGCACCACCTGCGGGAGGAAGAAGGAGGGAAGAGAGGGAGGGATGTGGAGAGAGGGAGGAGGGGAGAGAAGGGATGGAGAGAGGACAGGAGAGAGAGGGAGGGAGGGGTGGAGAGAGGGAGGGGGGGGAGGAGAGGAGTTGAGAAGGGATGGAGAGAGAGGAAGGAAGGGAGGGGTAGAGAGAGAGGGAGGAGATGAGGGGTAGAGAGGGAAAGGTGAGGTGAGATGGAGGGAGATTAGAAGTGTGGGGGTGACGAAGGAAATGGAAGAGGGCAGTTGGGTCACTCTGGAATTACATCTTGGCAATTGAGAAGAACTAAATATAGGAAGGAAGGAAGGAAGGAAGGAAGGAAGGAAAGTCCAGAAAATGTCCTACCTTGTTGAAAAGGTTGACAGGGGCAGCTACCGAGGACGACTCCTTTAGGTACTCAAACCACCTGAGGGGAAGGTTGGTATAACCTAGAGCAGGAACGGAGAGGAAACACTATTTAGTCACCCTGTCTAAATAGTTGTATAATCTAAGTACTTGGCATCACCTCGGTCGAGGTTTCAAGCAAGCTGAGTCGATACTAAAAGGTGAAAGGTGAAAACACTGCAGACCACTGATTGGTCAGAGAGAATCGTCACTAGAATCGTCAGCACCCAAACCACGCTGTGGTCAATTGACGAAGTGCAGACATATCAATAACACCATCCATTTGATATCCTCTGTTATAAGAGTAGCGCAGCTCCTTTAAGGAATAGGACAGTGTGTTATAAGAGTAGCGTAGCTCCTTTAAGAAAAAGGGCAGTGTTTTATAAGAGTAGCGTAGCTCCTTTAAGGAATAGGGCAGTGTGTTATAAGAGTAGCGCAGCTCCTTTAAGGAATAGGGCAGTGTGTTATAAGAGTAGCGTAGCTCCTTTAAGAAAAAGGGCAGTGTTTTATAAGAGTAGCGTAGCTCCTTTAAGGAATAGGGCAGTGTGTTATAAGAGTAGCGCAGCTCCTTTAAGGAATAGGGCAGTGTGTTATAAGAGTAGCGTAGCTCCTTTAAGGAATAGGGCAGTGTGTTATAAGAGTAGCGTAGCTCCTTTAAGGAATAGGGCAGTGTGTTATAAGAGTAGCGTAGCTCCTTTAAGGAATAGGGCAGTGCGTAGCAAGTGTGTGGTTGAGCCAGTGAGCGAGCGCGTGTGGAGCAGAGATAGTAGTTACCTGGATGTAACTCCAGTAGGTGCGTAGCCGGTTAGCAGTGAAGTGGACAGTTGAGCAGTAAATGTTCAGCGTAGGTTACAGTGCGTCAGTGAATAAAGGCCGGACGTCCACACAACACCTCCATTGTTCCTGTGTGTTTGTGTCGCTTTGAAGATTATGTCACGGCAGTTTCACGCAGCATCGCTATGAATCCTGCCTACACTGAGGGGGCACTATATGGCACTATCTAGTACTATCTGCGGTGGAAAGTCGAGTAGAGTCGAGCCTAGCAGAGCAGTACCATATAGTGGAGAAATGGCAATAGACAAACATATACACACGGCTACCTCTGGGAGGGGTGAGTTGGATGCTGTTGATCTCACAGAAGCCGGCGGGGAAGATGGAAGGAGAGGTGGAGTGGTAGCAGAACCAATCAGATCCATCTGCTGCCTCCGAACCGTCGATCCCGATCATCAGGTAGCCGTCAGCCAGAACCTAGAGAGGAAAGAGAGAGAAGAACTAGTGAGCACGTTCCAAGTCAAGGTTTGGAAAATGATGTGTGTATATAGTAGTAGTAGTATAAAGTTATGGTGAATTTGTATTTAATTAAGAAATCTCAATGCACACAGCTAAACGCTCATCACTCCCCTCCTTGCAGTCCAACCAATAGCAATAGGCAGCTTTGTTCATCATTGTTCCACACCACTGTTTATAGAGTATCATGTCCATGTCTCTGTACACAAGCATCCAATACCCTAACCTTCATAACAACACAGAAGCAGCACACACACCTGGCTCTTATTTTCTCTTTTAAACCCAGGATCGGATCGACCATCAGAGGTGGGCAACTCCAGTTTTCAGGAAGTTAAAATTCCTGCCCCCTTTTCACACCACCCCCATGCGCCGAGCCAACCAGAGTTCTCTCCTTCGTTATTGGCTCAAATATATAGGCGATTTTAGGAGGTGTGTGACAGCTCCTTACCTTCCTAACAGTCGCCACGCAGATGGCAGACAGGTTCAGAGGGTCGATGGCCTCCAGCTTCATGCCATCTTTAAACCACGCTCCGCTCTGGTCCACTTCCTTCACCTGGCAAGAGACAGGAGACCGCATTCATCCAGAGGAGAACAGATAAGGAGTGTAGATGACGCTCTCGATTGACAAATCTGCATTTAACTTTGATTGAGTTGTGATAAATTGTGATGATTGTGGAAAAACAACTGGAATGATTGTGAATGTTTGATGAGGTGCATTAATAGGCATCGCAATTTCTATTTCAACATTTCAGATATGTAGACTTTTGCCGTCTTTCCACTGGTAGTACCAGCTCGTCTCGCCTCAGCGCGGCTTTTTTGCCTTTCCATTGCCGATATCTGGTACTTGGTACTTGCTAACTGGTGCTTTTTTTAGTATCACCTCCGTATAAGTTCCAACCGAGCTGGGCTGATACTTTTGTGTGACGTAAGCTGGCAGCCGGCCACTGATTGGACAGAGTGACGTCACTTGACGACTCATGATGAGCGCGACGTCCGAGCCTGACACCCGCTACCTTTAAATACTAGCATCTGCATTCAGTGATTACTGATCAACATGGAAGGAACAACGCAACGCAAGAACACGCCGTGGACCGTGGCAGACGCTCGAGAGTGTTGTCGCTGAAGACCGCATCCAGAGCCAGCCCAGTTTATGTGTCGCGTGGATAAGTACGTCACTGATGACGACCCGCCCACTTTGAAGAGATACTAATTCTAGATGGAAACGCAACACGTCTGAAACCAAACCAAGTAGAGCCACACTAAGGCGTGGCGAGACGAGCTGGTACTACATGGAGAAGGGAGATGTACGTTTAATTTAAGATTTAATTAACTTGACATTTCTTAGGGTTCACTCATTTGCATGTTTTCATACCTTGGTGAACAGCTGTCCAGGGGCATCCAACTGGCCCTCCAGCTTCTTAGAAACATCTGGAAGTGAACAAAGATACATCATGGCTGACAAGAATACACCAACTCTTTTTTTGACATCTGTTCAGTTTTGTGTTTCCAGAACAGCACAGCTGAGTAACCACATATAAACATAAATTATTTGACCACTACTTCCCTCCAACAACCTAAACCATGCCCACATAAACATCCCCTTTAATGCCCTGTGACTTTTAATGGCCACTTTGCCTTTCTTTTGTGTGATCCTGTTTGTGTAACGTTAGTTTCAATTTCAAAATGAATGTTCTTCCATAACCTACACTAATATTCGTTTCCCTTTCCATGACTTTATTGGGCAACTCACATTTTAGCTGATGTTATACTATGCTATACCTTGCCAGTTGCACTAAAATAAAATACAATTAAATAGTATGAGCAATCTCTTACTTCTCTTATTTACTTCTTCTTTTTCTTCTTCTTTTCTCCCTTCTACCCGCAATATTACATTTTTTCCAATACCAATATTTTTTCTGTAGTTAAATAATTTCACTGTTTATTTTATTCCTTTTCTGAAATGTTCCTCAAGCACTTGGAGCAGAAAACGACACATGAAAGGTTCTATAGAAATAAAGCGATAATTAGGCAATTGGGCAATTGTGTTGTTGGTATAAGTCTGCCATAGGGCAACTATTTCAGTTGGCGTTTTACCATTTTCAAAGTCCCCTCACTACGTGAAACAAGGCTGAAAAAGGCACGTTTTGACGAAGATTTGGATCGTGCAATAAGGCAGGCCTGCTTGGTTCTTTCGGTGAATGGTTGTAAAGATTTTAACAACATGCTCCCCCTGACACTGACACTATTTTGCAAGTGCAACGTCGCTGTCGCTGCATCCTGGGCTTAGGGCCTGCCAAGACAATTGTAGAAATACAAACAAGTTTTTTTCCCCTATACAAGAATGATAGTGGGTTCAGCTGAAACAAAGTGTGGAGATAGGTCTGGCTATGCAAGTCTAATCTTCAGGCTATCGTCAGTCTTCCTTGAGAAAGACACCCTACCCGGTCTTTCCCAACCTACGGGAAACTGATAGTGACCTGTGGCAAATGTTGAAAAAAATATAGATGAAGTGACAATAATAGAAAAAAGAACTAACGTACGAAAAAACGTAATTTTGTTGGGCAAATATGGTAGTATGGCTTCTTATTCTTTCAAATTGTACATAGTGGCGCTTTGTGCATTTGTCACTTGAAACTGCCATTACCAGTGCTCACTGCACTCACTGCATGTTTAGTTATCCATTTTGTACTCTAAGTTTGCATATGAGGTGGACTACGAAAGGACTTGATAATAATCCAGCGGTCTGCCTAAAGTCGGAGGTTGGGACCGTGTGTTGTGTGTTGTGTAGACACTTCTCTTTAGTCAGTGACAGGCTTCGGGAGTTGAGCTCCTTTGATCAATGTGCCTCAGTTTCCAGTTTTATAAAGTATACACCACATTTGGTTATTTAAAATTTGGTTATTTAAAATGTGGTGTATACTATAAAAAAACAAATAAAGAAATAAATGTATAAAAGGTAGGGGTTAGGGAGACGGTTCCAGATGATCAACACCCTTGGTGGTCTGGGAGAGCTGGTGTATTTTTTTCCTCCGGTCCATTTTTTTCCTCCGGTCCTCTGGGTTATTCCCAGAAAGAAATGATAATAGTAATAATAATAGTAATAATAATAACAATTAAAGCTCCAAGGAGCTGTGTGCGGGACCTCGCCGAGTCCGTCGGGGCGTGTCGTGGATAGTGTCGCGACAGGTTGGCGTCCGACGCGGTCCATGCAGTGTGCGGTAGACCGGGGCGTTCACAGGGAGACTCGTAGTAGCTAACATTAGGGTTAGGGAATGGCACAAACGGCATCACAGATTGACATTCGATTCAAAATGGCCAACTTTGACGATACGCCACGGACACGCCCTTTGACGTAGAGTCGCAAAGAGCACAATGTTTGTTCGGCACCATCTTCTGACTGTACTGATGGATTTTGAAGCAGAACAAACAAATTCCCTGGGGGGAGTTTGTTCACAAACATTGGAAAAAAAGACCACTTAATTCAAAATGGCCAACTTTGACGGCACGCCACGGCCACGCCCTTCGATGTAGAGTCGCAATTAGCACAACTTTTCTCAAGTTACATCTTGTGAGTGTACTGAAGAATTTTGAAGCCCAAGCGACAACTCCCCTGGGAGGAGTTTGTTCAAATACAACGGCAAAAAAGATCACGGAATTGAATATGGCCTACTTTGACGGCCCGCCACGGCCACGCCCTTCGACGTAGAGTCGCAAATAGCACAACTTTTCTCAAGTTCCACCTCCTGAATGGATAAAAAAAATTTGATATATATATATACAGATATAATATCTGACTTCCGGTGGGTTTTGGGGTATGGGTCCAAGAGGCTTTTTTGTAGGTCTTGGACTGTTACATGGGCCTACCGAGTTTCATAAATATCCGTGAAACGGGGTGTCGGGGCTGCTTTTTAAAATTCCTGTAGGGGGCGCTACAACCACGACAAACATGATTTTTGGTACCTGAGCTCCGGGCACTAGTCTACACATGTCCTGCGAATTTCATATTCATAACTATTACGGTCTTTGTACAGTGATTTATGCTGACATTAGAGCGCCACCTAGTGGCGGAATTTTGTTCTCGTTTTAACGTAAGCCTCAGGGAGCCATGTTCTATCATCGTACCAAGTTTCGTTGAAATCGCACTTGCCGATGTGGAGATATAAACTTCTTAATTTTAAAGAGCGCCACCTAGTGGCGATGGTCTGAAAATGTGTACGATGGTTAATGGAGGTATAAGGAACTATTGACCAAAGTTTGGTGTCGAACAAACATACCAAAGTGGAGAAATGGTCCACTTGCTTTTTTGACATCAAATTTACATAAATTAAAATATTTATAGCGCGCTTAATTTTTGAAATATCAAAATACTTCCAATTACTTTTTTTCATGGGACAGTCTGGAGATGCTACATGTCAAGTTTTGTGCGAATCAGAGAAAGGCGCATAGTTGGAACCTGTAGACGTAGTATTTGCGAGTTTTCGCGCTGTAGCGAAAAAAAAAGGTAGGCAGAAGTGGGCGTGGCCTATATGAGGAGGTGCAGCAATGATTCCTGCATGTGTGGATATAAGGTTTATGAATGTGCGACCAAGTATGCAGGAGTTATGAGCGTTACGGAATTTGGTCAAAAATAGCGCCACCTAGTGGTCTTCCAAGTGTGCGACATGAACGTGACGCATAGAATATATAATTTTTCACCAGCCCCGACAACTTTGCCAAATAAAAACAGTCAAATGTCTACGTTGAGATGGTGCAAATCGCCGGCAAAGTTCCCCGAAATAATAATAATAAACGAAGCAATTTCAATAGGGACCTTCCAGTTTCACTGGCTCGGTCCCTAATAATAATACTTAACCTACCCTAAAAATACCCTAACCCTAGTCTCCCATAGCCAGACCTATCTCCACACTTTTTAGAGAGCTAGAGAAAGGTCTGGCTCTACTCACTATCATACAAACGCTCTTTATTGTTTGTATTTCTTTAACCAATCACAATTGTCTTGGGCGGCGCTAAGCCCAGGATGCAGCAACGGTGGCAGATGGCGGAAGGGGGAGGAGTATAAGGTATAACCCAGAGCCTGCCATTGGGTGACTCCTACAGTTGCCCAACAGTTTTCACTTTCTTTCGCTTCATATTTATTACCACCAATCATGTGGCTGGGTGCGGGGATCTGTAAGCGTGTAATTGGCGAAGAACAAACAAACTTGGCCAGCACTAGTAAACTTTTCCCAGTGGGAAGACAAGCTAAAACATCTAGTCCGGACACCAACGTTCTTAGAAAAAGTGTACACTTTTGTACACTTATTAACATCCCCTTCTGAGAAAAGGGGCCATAGAAGGACTGCCGGATCCCAGATTATATTCATCGTCGTGAATAACACCGCCTCACCAGAGCGTTTGAAGCGGTGGCCGATGGAGCGGGACCAGCCGATGCTGTGGATCAGCGGGCTGTACATGTGACACCAGAAGTCGTCTGTGCCGTCCTCGCACTCCTCATACACCAGCCGCAGGCGCCCGCCAATCACCTGGGAGGAGGACGCGCACGCACATGCAGGCACACACGCACACGCAACACACACACACACACACACACGCACAGGTGCTGTTGAAGCATTTAAAAAGCAGAATAGGACGAAAAATTTAACTGGACGAATGAAACGGTGATAGAGGTGTTTTCTCGTCGTTGTTTCTAGACCTTTTATAGAATTGACCTTGTCGTGGCTGAGGTGTCATAACCCCCCTCCCCCACACACCGACACTCACTATGTAAAGTTTGGTGTCTTGAAAGGGCTATATGAATGCAAATAATAAATCTTATTGCAACTTGTCCCATCTGAATCCAGTCTCACACATCAAACATAGCATTGCGGTTTGCTTTTCTGGCAAGGCTAGCAGATTCCTTTCCTTTGTATCTTTCACACTGTACTCATTTACGTGTTCACACAGGACATGGAAACCCCAGACAGGATTATTATTGGATGTCTCATTGACATGTTGGAGAGATACTTTGATTTGAACAAGACCGCAGCGACCGCAGCCCATCCTAGTATTAGTAGTAGCTAAACCTAGCAATAAATAGCTAAACCTAGCAATTATGGTGCACTTAAAAACTTGTTCTGTACCTTGCTGTACCGACATTGACGACATTGTTTCTACTGACAAATTTACTTTTGTAAGTTGCTTTGGACAAAAGTGTCTGCTAAATTCCCAAAATGTAAACGTAAATGTAGTAGTAATAGTGAGTTGCAATTTGCTTAAAAAGTGATTTTGAAATGTCCAACACACTTATTATGAGCTAGACATTTAACATTGTCAAACATATTCATATTTTATTTAGAATTTTTTATTTCATTACATTTTTTTCTATATTTATTTTATCATTTTGTTGTCATCACTTATTTTCTTAATATTTTGCACTCTGAACTACATTTTATGCATGAATTGTGCTATATAAATAAAGATGTATTATTCTGAATCTTTATTTATCTTCATATAATGTTCACTTAATTATCCTGGACAGAAAAAATAAAATGTTTGGGGTCTGCGTGTGAGTTCCTGGAAAAGGGAGACATTAAAGTGTCCTCATCTCACTCGTCAATATTCCTGTATTTGTGCACACGTGTGTCCACCCGGAACCTGGCTCAGAAGGTTCCTGGGTCTGGTGCTGGGAAAACTGCTGAATCGTCTTAAGTGTTATGGCCCTTTGAGTCTGGCTTATGTTCACGCACTACCACAACCCAGCAAACTGGCAGAACATTTTATGGGGAACAAACTGCTTGTGAAAGAGGCCTTTGTTTTTAGGATTTTAAATAAAACTCCTTGTTTTTTGACATGAACTGAAGAAAAAAACAACAACCAATGAATACATTTATTCTGAAGGAAGGATTATTAAAATCACATCATGTATCATCTATACATATATATTCTACTATGGATCTGTGGTGTGAAAAAAAAAAACATTTTCATAACAAGTGAACAACATATAAAATGTGTTGATCAATGTGCCGCGGTGAACATTCAAATAGCATATATTTTAGCGGAGTGTTTCCTGACCAACCTGTTCTACCAGGGCCACCCGTGTCCGGCACAGGTGGCCTTTATCCACCACCTCCACCCTCATCAGCTTCTTGAAGGGGAACTGCAGACTCTCCTGTACCTAGAGACAGAGAGGTGAGGGGTCATGACGAACATTCACCATTTTCACAAAATTGGACCTCATGACAAAAGTGTGTGTGTGAGGGCGCGCGTGTGTGTGTTAGGGATGCAACTAACGATTACTTTCATAGTCAATTAATCTAATGATAATTTTTTTGATTAATCGATTGATCATTTAGTCTAGAAAATGTCCTAAATAATAATAACGCCATCACAACTTACCAGAGTCCAAAGTGATGTCTTAGAAAAACTAAATAATTAATTTTATAATGATCCATGAACAAAACATTTAAATTCCTGAGGCATCAAGCAGCAAATGTTTCGCATTTGTACTTGATAAAATACTTAAACGATTACTCAATTATAAGAATTTGGTTCGACTTATTTTCCTTTGATCGATTAATCGGTGTAGCCTTCGTGTGTACCTTAGTAGTGAAGTCTGGAGGCAGTGTCTTGGAGCCTGTGAGTCTCTTGACCAGGAAGCTCTTCCAGTTGGTGCATCTATGGAGAATAGCTAACAGAGAGAACCCTTTTGTTTACAGCCATAACACAAAATTAGACAATGTTACACGCTAGTCTTATTTAAAGGACCATACCAGTACGGGAGATTAAACCAACCACTTTATGTGCCGATTCTACCAAAGAGCCTACAGTGTGAGCACACCTCGCCACGAGTGTAAACAATTGCAGGACAACTTTGGTAGCTGTTGTGTAAAGTACCTGTATGGCGATTCAGTTATTTTGTCCACAAACTTTCACAAACTCTGACACAACGCACATTAATTCCAAAAGACTGAAGTGCTATTGTTTAGATTTGTGGCTAGAGCGCACTCACGATTAAATGCCCTTCGGCAAAATCGGAACAACAAAGCCAGGAGAGACAGTTACAATGATTTAATCATGTATCGTTGTTATCTGATTACATATTGTTCTGATTACAGTGTAATTGCCATTGTGTCAAGGTCATTTTGTGTGTCGGTCATAACACTAATTATGGGTCTGCTACTTTGATGTATCAGGGCGGACATGATCCATGGTCAATGTGTGATATCTTAACTAGTTAAGTCTACTTCCTGCACTGTCCTGGGACATAAAAGTAGCACACCCGTAACTAGTGTTATGAGCAACACCTGTGTTTGTCCTACTACAATGACATCTCTGTGAAAAGGGTTCTATAGGGCTTGTACATCAGAATGCATCATGGGATTTGTTGTTGCCGATACTCCGCCATATTGAAAGGAGTAGAGAGTTGTAGTACTGTAAAATCGAAATCAGACGCTGAAGGTCTAGGCTAATGAAAACGTTGTTCTGCCACGTCTCGCATGACAAACACTGGCAGTTTCAAACACAACAATGTCTCCTCCTTTCATAAATTACAGAATAATGACAAAACATCACTACCAACATAATAAATAACACTCCAATGCTCCTATGCTCCCAAAATGGTAGTGTTCATTGCGCAAAGATAGTAGATAAGAAATATAACGCATTCAAAGTAGCGCCAATGGGAACCCCTTCAACTAGTAAGGGAAGGTCTAATATTCACCTCGATTTCAATGTTAAAGAAAATAATAGCCACATACGACAGAAACCTCTACATCCCTCATTGGAGTGAATGGAGCCTGTGCCTGCTCTAGTGGGCAGTAAGCCCACCAATGTACTGCCTTGTGTTGCTCAAGTGACAAGTTACAGGAAGTGAGAAGGACGTGGTCTCCTTTTGGAATGTATCTGGTACAAGCCCTATTGATCATGATTTGACCATCGCAGCACATGGACGTACATTTGGGAGGGACGAGGGGTTTTCCCCCGGCAGCACACCAGCCGACGGGGTGGATGTCCGGCACACAGAGGTTACACCAGAAGTCTCTGGCAGAGTCGCTATCGAATCCCTCGTACCGCAGCAAGGCCTTGAAACCTGCAGTCACACACACATAAACATGCACGTGTATGAACACACAGACGCATACACGACAAGATAAATGCAGCATGCATGCAAATTTAAGCGCGCACACCAATGCGCAGAAAACAGTACTACATTATAAGTTTCTACAAATCAAACATCAGCCATCTATAAATAACTCGTATGTAACAGTAATACAACAAGTATTAAAAACCCATACATGAGAGACTTCAGACAACGAATGACACCAAAAATAAATGCATGAAAAATACAAAGAGGAAAATACAACATGCATGCATACCTTTACCAGCACTATCATATGGCATAACGCCTGTATTATAGTAATGTACCAGACAGTTTGATGATGCCTGCGATCCAGTAGACCCTCATGGGCAGTCCACTGTCAGTGTTGGGCACCTCCACCCTGACCCCCTCACTGATGTCACCCCAAGACGTTCCCATGGGAACCTGAGCAACAAACAAAGAAAACAAGAAACCGACACAAGGTGTCGATGACATCAGCAACCACAGCCCCGAAAAATATACATTTTAGATACAAGACTAGTAGCGACATAATTAGCCATCTCAGAAGAAAACTGTACTCTAATCCATTAATTCAAAGTGGGAAAGTTGTATTGGAAAGATATTATTACTATTATTTGTTTTATTACTACACATATCCAATACTTTTTGACCACTTTACCATAAACTCTATATTGTGGGCATCTGTGTGTATGTGTATTGTTGTTTGTGTTTGTGTGTGTGTGTGCCCACATGTTTAAAGCAGCTGACGGGAGCTCCTGCCACATCGCCGTCTCCTAGGTAACGGCCCCAGTCGAATGACTCCACAGACACAACTAGAAAACAGAGCAAACAAAGCAGCATTCAGTGAGTTACCATTGCGGCCAACCTCCTGTCTTCCACTAATAGCATTACAATGCCCTTTGCCCATCATTTATATAGATCGATAGTGCACAATAATGTTGCAATATAGTTTATATTACAAGCTCAATAGTGAACGTATGCATTGCTTGGAAATACAGTATAGTTGTGCTTTTGGTTCATTTTGTTGTGATTGAAGTACATTAAGAGGTAAAAATGACAGTGACAGAGAGCCATGTACATGAAGGATGGAGCATCCTGGATGGACAAATCATGTAAGGATGGACATCATTTTAAGTATACCAGAGAAGTATTTTTAAGAAACAAATTGTGTTTTAGCCCCTAATATGAAGTTTGGCAATATTTCATTGCATGATTTCCAGATTAAAAACCACATCCAATCACCGATCCAATCCAAATACCGTTTTTCTGTTTTTAATTTAAGAAAACTGTACCATATTACCATTCATAGACATTCCTACTACTGACTTCAATCCATCCAGTACTACTTTCTTCAGGAACATACCAGCCTTTTTGACACTGCTCTGCTGGTTGGCTTGGTACTGTGCGTAGACCGCTAGCTTGGCCATCAGGGGCTGTTTCTGGAGAACCTTGGCCTTCTTAGTGGGGGGCTTCCCCTTTAAAACAGAACGGAAGAGGGCAGGACAGAAAAGACAGACACAGAGGGAGAGGTATGGTGTAGCGTTTTGAATGAAGAATGAATGTGTGTGTGTACCTCTACGGGAATTTCTAAGTGTTCATAATGTAATCAATTTGACAACATTGGATAAAGGACTCAGTGGATAAGTACAAAGATTACTGTTTGTGCGTCGTATTGAAAACGCTCTCATTCATACTTGCATTTACTCTTTGTGGTGTGTAATCTCATTTGGGCTGCGGCCTTTCGGTATTATGTTGCGTTGTAATATTTAGTGCTTGTTGTTAAAAAGCTCTTTGTCATGGGTTTAATCTATTGGTTAACCTAAAAATATATTAGAAGGATAGTTCTGTTTCTACTATTTTTTACATGTATCCACTTGTCCGACAGTGTTGGATGGACAACAACAATGGTCATGCCTCATTTTTTATGTTACAGATTTAAAGATTTAATTGTAGTGTGTGTGCTTGTGTGCATGTGCGAGTGTGCGTGCGTGTGTGTCTCTCTACCTGTAGTCTGGCTAGGATGCTGGCCTTCTTAGAGTTGGAAGAGTAACTTCTGGAGCAGGAGACACTGCAGAACCTCTTGGTTTTACTGTAGAATGCATCTCTAACACCCACCATGCCACACATCTCACATGTAGCTAGAGAGAGACAGAGAGGGGGAGAGAGAGGGGAAGAGAGAGAGAGGTAGGGAGAGAGGGGGAGTTAGAGAGAGAGACAGATGGGGGATGAGAGAGAGAGGGAGGGAGGGGAAGAGATATATGAAGAAAAGGCAGAAGAGGAGCAGGAAGAGAATGAACATTGGAACATATACAGAAGGCTATGACATATTTTAGAGTAAGGCATTTAAAAACTTTGGAATAAATTCCAATTACATTAGCACTAAATGGTACCATCCACCATAACACTTAAAGGACAATATCGGTCTGGGTGATCAAACACTCAAAATCACTTTGTTGTGCCAATTCTGCCTATGAGCATTTTGCGTGAACACGCCTGCCACAGATGTAAACAACAGCAATCCAAATTGCTATCTCACACACACACACACACACACACACACACACACTGACCCATGCCTGCCTTCCCATCCGGGTAGGTGTACAGCTGCCCGTTGGTCTTGATGACGGTCAGAGAGGAGGAGCCTGGGGAGGTCAGGGGGAGAATGCCTCCTCCTCCTCCTCCTCCTATACCTCCTCCTCCTCCTGCTTCTAACCCCGGGCCATCCTCCTCTTCGCTCTCCTCGGGGCTGGAGGCACTGCCGCCGCTCGACTCCTCGCTGCAGCTGCTGCTCCTCTCGTCATCCAGGCCGTCGAACATTCCAAAGGAGTCGCGGCGCTTCCGAGACGGACGATCCGCCTTTAGACAGAGGAGGAGTGGGAGGAGGAGGAGGCGGAAGAGGATGAAGAGGAGGAGGAGGTTAGGTGAGGTCATAGGTCACATTACCTGTTCCTGCTCGAATACACAGTACACAAATACCGTATTCACACAGGTAGGTACACAGGGAAACGTGTTTCACTTTGGGAACACTTAGCTGAGGCTGCAATCCAGAGTTACTGGAGTGACTTAAAAGTGACCTGTTCATTGTTATGAATGTTAGAGGAGATCTCTCCAGGAGGCAAATGGGAAATGGACTGGGCCTCAGTAGACCTCACATCCAAGCCATTAAGAGCGTAATCATAGCCGATTGAAAATGGCTTAATGGGTTAAAAGAGTACAACTTCCAATCCTGGTGTTGCCTGATTGGACAGTCTGCAGTCTGCAAGCTACAGGCAACTACAGGAGGAGGACAAGCGAGCAATAATCTGGGGTCAGGATAGTCTAGTGGTTAGAGAGTGGAGCCAAAGGTTTGAACCCCAATGTCTGCATCCTTGAGTAAAATGCCCAACCTGACATGCATCTAACATATTCACTATAAGTCACTTGGAATAAAGGTGTCTTACAGCACTAAACTTAATAGCAGGTAGTAAATAGTAATCTAGCAGCAGCTATATCCTTCCTGAATGTGATACACGATATGCACACGTAAGTACACACACTCGACCTAGGTTGTTGTAACAATGTTGTAGCAGTGTGAGTAAGTTGTAAGTAAGTTCTGGAGGTGTCGCAGTTTCCCAATTCAAATGTCTATGGTTTTCATTAATATGCATATGAGCACAACAACGCTCAGGCAGGCAGGAATGCACATGGCCACCTACAAGCATCTGTTTGAGCATTTTAACAAACACACTCACTCTCACTCTCTCCAACAACAGACTTGTACAAGGTGACTTTGAAAGCCAGCCACAATACATGTGTTGCACTCCGGCAGTAGGCTATGCACACCTCGGCGCAAGAGTGCTCACTTCTTTATTGATTATGCACAATCAATTGTTGGCATATATATCGACTGCACGTGATGCATGGTGAGCAGAGCTATGACATAGTTAGCAACAATGGTGTTGAATAATGTACCTCTCTAAACACACTAAGGACCAGCAGCCTACACGCCCCCCTCTCGCCAATCTCGCCAATCTCCCTCTCTCTCTCTCTCTCTCTCTCTCTCTCAATGTTATATTGGAGGTCAGTCCGTACGTAAACGGCATGACAGCTGTTGCATACACTGACAACACAAGTCTAGGTCTCGGTTCTTTTAGGTTTGGTGCCAACACCACTGCAGTGCGGTGAGAGAGAGAGAGAGAGAGAGAGAGAGAGAGAGAGAGAGAGAGAGAGAGAGAGAGAGAGAGAGAGAGAGAGAGAGACACACACACACACACACACACACACATACACACAGCGAGTGAGAAAGAGAAAGAGAAACGGAAACAGAAACAGAGAGAGAGAGAGAGAGAGAGAGAGATTGACAGGCAACGAGAGAAAATGTATTAGACAGGGGGGGGGAGCCATATGTTGTTGTGCATAGGTGGCAAGCTAATCGCTCATTCAATTGCCTAACGTTTGGTGCAACTGTCATAAAGGACCCGCAACCGCTGCAGTGTGTACAATGACAACAACAAAGAAAGGAAATGTGGGGGGGGGTTGCCAAAATAAGTAGGCTAGTCGCACACATAAGACACAAACTTACCAAGTCTCTTGTATTGTCCATTAGCCAATCATGCAGAAGAATGGATGGATGGACAGCAAAAACAGATCAGAGAAGACACTTCAGATGTCACGCTAAAAACAGGGGAAAATACATTAACTCCAGCATCTGACATATCAACAAAATGATCATATTTCAAACGCGCAGGCGTGGTGATTACACCCGCCGGTCCCTGATTGGTCCGTGTCTCTTCTTCGCGGGTATTATTTAAATGCACCATAGTTTATAAGTCCGAGTTCATCACCGCCCTCTACTGCGGCAAAACAGGGAGAGAGAGAGAGAGAGAGAGAGAGAGAGAGAGAGAGAGAGAGAGAGAGAGAGAGAGAGAGAGAGAGAGAGAGAGAGAGAGAGAGAGAGAGAGAGAGAGAGAGAGAGAGAGAGAGAGAGAGAGAGAGAGAGAGAGAGAGAGAGAGAGAGAGAGAGAGAGAGAGAGGGGGGGGGGGGTCCAAAATAGAAAGCAGGGGTGGTCAAGCAAGAATAAAAATTAAGGTCGGGAGTAGAGAGACAAAGGATCGTAGAAGGGAGGGTGGCGAGAGAGGGGAGGGGCTAATATAATTATCTAATTAGAAACCCCCACTTTTAATGAGCTAACTGCAGTGGGTGACCCTTGCATTCATTCATCATTCATTCATTCAGTCATTCATGACACGTCCGATAGGCCTACATGGATTGATCATGGTATGATTAGCAAACCATGTTCTCATAGGACTTGCTTAGTTGACTAATTAAAAAGTGGATGGTAATTGTTATGTTGCATGTTGGAGTTGCAGGTTATGCTTGTAAACATCTGTCTTTTTACTTGACATTCACAGCATGCAATGATGTCAATAACAGCCTTTAGTTCAACAGGCCTAGGTCAAGCCACCAGTGAAGTGCTATATTACGTACAGGTCTGTTAGTAAATCCATTCATTCTTTCTTTCTATACACATTTCATCCCATGGTTCTGACACTACATGCCATGAAAAAAATTACGGCCTTTATCTGCAGATTGGAGTGGTTAAAGAAAATAGTACATGGTCAAGCTGATAGGATTAATAATAATAATAATAATAATACATACATACATATACATATAATAACAATAATACCCATCATCATCATCATCACCATCATCATCATCATCATCATCATCATCATCATCATCATCATCATAACCACCACCATATTGTTGTGATATCTGAGAAATGTTAGATGTTCAAATGGTATGCCTAATAAACAGTATATAACCTTGATATAGGTCAACCTATTACAGTTTAATAAACTGAATAGTATATTAAAACAATAGGATCAATCATTTTATAAGCTTGCCACTAGTGGCTCTTGACGGGATTAGACTAATTACGTATACGTGTCAAGAGCCACCATAAATCATGTAGGTAACCTGATGGCGCATGATAAAAGATGTATCATGCGTTTGACCTAAAGGTTACAGGTTTCATCTCATTAATTGCCAATTAGTTCCCATGTTAGTAAAGCAGCTATTCTCAAATAAATTACTTTAGATGAAAGCACGATTTGAATACATAAAAACGGATGTATTATACAAATTCTTGTGAGCAAAAGTCACCAAAGGAACGTTTATACAAAATGGTTCAGAGCAGTTACAACACACACTATGGAAGATGGTCAAACAAGAAGCATTTTGGATGAGGGTTGGATGGCTGTGTGGGACGTGTTATGGATATGAAGCAATGCTGGGGCACATGCATGCAGAGTGAGGTTCATAGGCCAGTCCGAATGCAGCCTACATGCAGTGCACACATGGAGGCACTGGCCTGCTGGATAATGTTTACACTACATACGTTCAGGATCCTATATTGTTGATACTTTGTACATCAAGATTGGAAATAGACAATTAACTGCCAACTGCTATTATTGATAACACCATACTGTTTTCCTCAGATGATGAAAGATTTTTTTCTTTAAAAATATATATATATAATTTCGTTGAAAGGAGACAGTAAACAGTGGACAGCAACTTTTGTGAACATTAAAGCTAGTCCTATTAAGAAGGGTAGGCCTACACTTCGCTACAAACGCTACCAGGCATTTGTCTGAAAGGTTAATAAAAAATGAATTTGGAGAAGCCTAACGAAGAATAAACCATTATATTTATGAAAATATTATGTCCATAGGCAGCTGGAAACGTGGTGAATGCATTTGTATGATTCATTCACCACCTACAATCATGTCTCTATTTGACATATCAATTATTGTGCTCGGTTTAAAATAAAACGACAAGTTGCAATTCACAACCTCATAAAACGACCTCAAAATGTAAGATATAAGCGAGATTCAGCGGCTATGGACAAAAGAAGAGCTGCACCAACACTATGTGTGTGTATGTGCGTGCGTATGTGTGCGTGCGTGCGCGCGGACGTTTGACTTCTTCGATTTTTTTCCCTTTTTTTCGCCACTAACATGCACCGCGCAGGAGCAAAATGGACGTAAACAAGTGATGTATGAACTTGGAAATTAAAGCTAAATTGACTTAATTCGAATCCGTTTTCCCCGAAAGAGAAAAAGCGGGTCGAAAGGCTAAAAGACTTTTCGTTGGCCGCCGAAATTGTATTCTGCGCATGATGACGCGCCAGAGCACGTCTGTCCCTGCTTGGCGGCGCGGCGTGCAGGAAGTATGTTGAACCGCTGGAAAAAACGAGCGAAGCGCTCAAGTCGATTGTTGATTTGGAGAAAACACAACCATGTCTAATCGATGAACTCAAGGCGATCCCGCTTTCTCCCCCCCCGACATTTTTGCACCGTTCACGCCGTGGGCACAAGGGCCAACTGAGGGGTAAGTCGACGGCGCCGGGCGGCTGAAAAAACTAGGTTTTCCATCCGCGGGCCGTAGCGTATTTGTCGAGATCTTTGTGTCGGTCCGGGCTAGCCCCTAGGTTAGCTACCGCTAGGCTAGGCTAGCTGTCCGCGCTAGCGGTGTTCGCCGTGCAGTAAATTGTTAAAAATAATGCCGGGCTCGCGGGTGTGTTTGTGGAAAAACGAAAACGGGCGGTTGTTTTCGTGCAAATGGAACAATTGTTGCACGTTGGTGTGGATATATCGCAGGTATATTGCATGCGGGACTTCCGTTTTCCTCACTTTTTCTACCATCGTGGGGGGTGCTAGCTGGCTAGCTGCTAAGGCGGCCGCATAGCCGTTGCAAGTTTGCCTTTTTACCCGATGACCACAAAATGTATAATTGGAAAGTGATTCAGTCGGGATGAGGCCGCTCGCATTCCCGCGATCGCAAGATATGAGTATTGCGTCCGACATTTCCCGCCCCCCTTGATCCACGAGTCCAGCTCGCCTGCAATGTTTGCAGAGATAGAAAAAAAACCTAACATTGTCGGCTAACGCGTTAGCTAGGCGGTTAGCATGGGAAAATGGCTCGCTGTTCGAAAGCCATTTTCCGATGAAAATGGGGTCTCGGTGAAAGTGGGCTGAGGTGGGCTGAGATGTGGATAATATCGCCTCGCCGCCCAGCGCCGTGAATTGCCCCACGCAAAAAAACACAATTAGTTATGCTTTTTTTCTGAATAAAAAGGCGTAGAAGCGGGGATTTGCTCGCCGATATTATTCGCGACTATGCAGTAGTTGTTGGAAAATAATGGGAGTGGGCGAAGGGAAATGTCGGCGGTAAAGATGCCCCCGCTTTTGTCCTGGCAAATTCATGCTGGGCTGAACCCGGCGTGCAAAAGACGGTCCAAGGTCAGCAGCTTTTGTTTTTATTTACTGCTTTTACCGTCGAAAACTATAAAAGCCTCGGTCGTTTTTCCACCGATATATCGTGGGTTGTGATTTGTGTTTGCATCGCTGCGAGCCGGGGAGTGTGCTTACGCTCGCATCAAAACAACGCATGTGTAAACAGAAACAGGACCGGGTTATTTCAGCAGGGAAACGGGATATTTGGTCATATTTACAATTCGGTAGCGATGTGGACAACAAAACTCGTAGAAGTCGTTTTCAATGCATTGCAATGCGGTCGAATGAGCAGCACGCCTTGTTTTACACCGGGCTTTTCTACATTATCTCCAAGAAATGGGCTTTAGGAGATGTACTTTTTTTTTGCGTGGATTTGATTTCTAAGAGCTTGTTTGAAACGGCTGAATTTTAATGAAACATTTAGCATGAAGTCAATCCATTTGCTTTTGTAATTAACATTACTAAGTTTATTTTTTTCCCCGTTTAACTGATCCAGTGAAACGTTTTGTTTGTGTGTGTGTGAGGCTTTCCATCGTATATACTACCACTACTAAATGGCCCACAGTGCAAACTGCATTGTGGAAATGGTAATAACAGTACCTTTCTGGGGGGTAGCGGCCAGCCCACCAGCACTGATGTGGAGGTTGTGGTTTGTCTGTTCACTTTCTCTGGTCATTTTCAAAAAAGGGTTTTCTCTGCAAGCAGTTCTTGGCAAATAACATGCGCTTTGTACAATCCACCCAAAACAGTACAAGCTCCTCAATGAAAATGTACCAAGAAGACTTACTTGTTGAATGATTGACTCATTGATACTTATTTATACGCTATTTAATTGATACGTGTTTAGATATATATTTCACAGCGTTAACTCCCATGGCTTACCCTATTCTAACTGATTGTAGTTTATGTGGTTATGGCAGTGTTTCACTTTGCTGGGTGTTGGTGCCCTTGACATGGTTGATAGTAAGAGGAACGGATCTGCAAAGCATCTTTTGTGACCTGAACAGTTAACACAGACAGGATGAGGGGACGTCTGCCTGGGATCCGTCATATTGGAGTCGATTGGCTTTCTTTCGGCCATAGAAGCCCTCAGCCTAGTGTTTTAAAAACGGAAAAACTACAACCCCCAGATTAACTGCAGGTTCTGTAAGTCTGTACTCTTTGGTCATACATACGTTCTGCCATGCGCAATCAGGTGAGACGCTAACCAGGCCTGTCGTTTCGCCATCTTCAGATGTGTCGTTTAAACTATTTACAGCTTTCTGGATACTAACCTGCCTCCTGGAGAGACTGGCTGGTATTTTGGTGTTTTATTTCTGAGCCTTGCTATATTAGTGCAGTGAGTTTGTATTAAGTGTAATGAGTGAAATGGTCTAGAAGTCTATATCAGCAGGCTACTGCTATTCAACCCCTGTTGAATTGGTCACTATACAGGTACAGAAACGGCATGGAGATATAGAAAGCAACTTTCTCAAAACAGTTTACATGGAGCTCCGGGGCATGTCAAACACATCTCATCTCATCTCTGTATACCCACACACATTATGATGAATGATACAGACAGAATAGACATTGTTTGCCCCTATCAATCTGGCATCTATTTACTCATGTTGAAATGTGGCTTCGGGGGAGAGGAACAAACAATTAGGCATTCTCCAAGCCCAGTGCCAATGTTCCAGAGGGGAAAATGTTGTTTGAATGTAAAAAAGGTGTCTTTATGGCAGGCAGAGGTTGTGGGTTCTTCTTCAAGTCTTGACTCCATTGACATGTGGTAGAGTATTACGGTGTGTTCAGTACCAGAGTTTCTTTTGAAGATAATTCAAGTAAATGTGTGTGGAGGTTATAGCATTTTCTTATAAGGGATATTCTATTAAGATGTAGTGGGAGTTCATTTTCTAAGGTGATCTTTTATGTTAAGAGGACTGAGCAGTGAGTGTGATTTGGGTGCATTAACCCCCATGGTGAGAACTGATTTTAAGTACTGAACCTCAATTAACCTCAATTAAGAATCATTGCTTATCTCTTCCTGGCTGATTCATTCATTCTACAAATATATTTAATATATTTGGTTTTCTATGAATGTTAAATGTTCCCCTGACTACAAAATGACCAAACAAATCATTGATTAATTCATCATTTATTATTATTATTATTATTTATTCATGCCTAATGACAAAAAAATGGTATTGTTAAAATGAAAGACTGATGGGGTTCACCCCTGTATTCTGCCTATTGTGTGTTTGTGTGTGTTTATTTTCTGTCCTAAAGCCAGTGTTTGGTCCGTACACAATATGTGGCTGTTGGCCATTCCTCCCCCTCTCCCCTCCCCCTCCTGTGCTCCTACCTGCCAGGCTGCAGCACATCAAGGCCTGTTGGCTCTGTCTGCGCACGTGCACACACACGTGCACGCACACGTGTGTGTGTGTGTGTGTGTGCGCAAGCTCTCCTCACTCTCCTCTCTGCGTCTAGCTCACTCCCCCAGCCCCTCCATTTTCTCTCCCGCCAATCAAAACCTCCACACCTTTTTTTTTCTCTCTTCCCCCTCTCGCTTTGCTTTGAGCTGCTGCTGCTGAAAAAAATTCCCTCCTTTTTTCACACTTCTCAAATCTGGGCAGTCTGTAACACACTCTTTCTCTCCCTCTCTCTCCATTCCTCTCTTTTCTCTCACACTATCCTTCTGTCCCTCACACTATCCCTCTCTCTCCCTCTGTCTCTATTCCTCTCTCCCTCTGTCTTTATCCCTCTCTGTCGCTCTATCTGTCCGAGAGTGTACCTGTTTTTAATGAAGGTGTTTGTACTTGTGAGAGAGGTCCGTTGATCCTCCAGGGGTTTCAGTTGCTACATTAATTAATCCAAATCATTTAACGAGGATGAGGATACCGACTTTAGCTAGCAATGTGTTTAAGAATAGAAAGCCCTTTTTTGCTGTGCAGCTTTAGCCCACAATACGGCCCCCTACATCAGTGAAGGCATTTTCTGAAATGGGATCACATTTAAATAAATATTTTCACTTCTGTTCTGTCTGCATGCACTGATGCATATATATGGGTTTCCCACAAAACAAAGTTTAGTGGGGGGGAAAGTGGTTCAGAGAAAGAGGCAAGCAGTAGGGCTGTATCCTAAAATGTGACTGTAGGCTAGACTAGAGGCTGCTGTAGGCAAGATTTGAGAGTTGGAAAGAGTGCAGAAGAGAGCAAGGTTTTGAAAATAAACAACCCCAAAAACACTTCCTCCCTCCCTAAGTTTCTCTGCAATTGAGAAGTGTTGCATTCACGCACCTGTGGTGGAGCTTGGCAACATGTGATCATTCACTACATGTGATTGACAGGCAAGATAATTTCCCCAAAACAATCGGAGGTTAGAAATTAGGCTGGAGTGGTCTAAAAGCTAAATTGTCTCATACAGACTCACAGTCAACTAAAACAGATTCTTGCGTTTCACGCACTAATACCTGACGGATGACTGCCATTTTTAACAAATTACACTCAATTGATGGCTCTGAGATCATATAGGTAGGCTATATATCTTGACTACAGCACATTATAATAGGCCTACATCAATTTATCATAATGGGACAGAAGGGAGGTCTATCTCCAGAGACCGGCCACTGTTTGATTTCATAGATGTATTATATTATTTACAGTACAGGGTTTTTCCTGCATGGAGAATTTCTCCGTCAAATTTCGTGCCGCCTCCAGCTCTCGACAAAACTCACTATTTTCTAACAAGCGTTGCACTTGCGGTGGATTTCTGTCCTTTGCAACTGCAATTGCGGCATTACGCCAATGGGGTGGCGCTGTATCGTAATCAGATTAGTCACTGCTCTCGAGACTAATGGACATAATTTCCTCAATGTCACATCAGTGTTCCATGAGCTAAACTAACCTGTTAGCTCATAACGTATGGTCAAATATGTGGTCAACAAGACAGCACACATTGTAGCTAACCAAGCAATTCTGTCTAGATATGTGCTGTATTTATTCAGTTTGGGAAATCTCACGTAGTCTATAAAGTAGTCTGGCTGACCGGACTCATTCAGCCAGACTACGTTTAGAAAGTAATAAGGTAACGTTGGCATGTCGTTACTAAGATTGTCTTTATTTACTGGAGTAATAAGGTAAAGTCTGCATTACATATGAATCTCATGTTCACTGATTGCGTTCCAGGCATTAGTCAGACCCATATATTTCTCCAGTCATTTGTCGTTTGTTTCCAGGAACACAAAACATAGTGTGAGCTGAAAGTTGTAATTGAGAGAGAGAGAGAGAGAGAGAGAGAGAGAGGAAAACAGTCATTTATGTTCAACTACACTGCAAGAGGGCCCCTGTAAACTGTAAATGAAAAAAAAAGCATATGTAAGCTTTGTAAATGAACACATTACCCTTTATGTTGTATTTCATTTAATGTTGAACAGGGTACCTTTTTTTTTTTTTTTTTAAAGGTTTATTTGTAGAGGCGGTGGGTCATTGAACAGAGGCGCTGCGCCTCGCCTATAGACAGCTGTGGGAAACCCTGTATGCCTGTATCTTGTATACACTATAAAGTGTAACCTGTTATAGTGAGTAGTGATTAACTGCTTAAAGTGCAGCCAAGTTTTCTTCTTCATGCCGAAGACAGTTGGTGGTGGAGGGGGGTGTTCTTAGTGTGCCACTATAAGGACCTATAGCAAGTGTCAGACATATTAAGGCATCTTAACGAGGCTTCTAACTTTAAAGAAATAGCCAATGGCATATAAGCTGGCATGGCAGCCATGTGCAAACTATACATTAAACCAGAGTTTTGCGACTCCATCTGTTTAGAACAGCTAAACACCAGGCAGATGTATCTGTCAGGTACCTCAGCGGAACCTCAAATTACTAGCCTCATAGTTGGCTCAGTTACTGCTGAAATATGCTTTTGGGCAAATTCTTTTTCTCAACTTAGGACAAAATTAACTTTGAATCCACATGGAAAATTCCTAAATTAACTAGCAGCTCTGTAGTACCTGCCATAAACTAGAACTGATGTCATCTTTAAACATACTTTTGCTTATTCACACGTTCTACCATGGATAAAGTCCTAGATAAGATAAGTTAAAGACAAGGGGGATATTGTCATACTACTTAAAATTAAACTGGGTTGGCAATTATACACATATCAACCACATTCATAATAATCTTTAAGTATTAGCAGGGTACCCGCAGAGGTATTACCTATTTAAGTCTTAAATGTAATTTGCATAGGTCTGACTTTTGCGGCTGTCAGGATAATTTACCTACATGCCTTGGGCTGTAGAATCGGTATTAAATTGTGTTGTGGTATTAAGTGTGGCTAAGTGGTATTAAAAAAAGTCTTAAATTGAACTGGCTTGTCTGAAACCTGCAGATACTCTGATTAGGAATCTATATCAATTAAAGCTACAAGTGGGACGACTGACCATCAACAAACACAACTGCTACTATGACTCTAGCATATGCTATTCAATCTTGTCATTCGTTGTCCAGTTGTTCAGCACGGAATTGCTCATGATCATTTGCATCATTTGTTGTATTCTGGTATGAGATGTTTACATTTTTTTCAAGGCAGCACTATACAGTATGTGCTGCCAGAGTAAAGTCTGTTAATTGTATATAAAGAGCAGAGAAAAATTGTACACGCAATTCCTGCTTGTTGTATGCATGGTTGCATCAAGATCCTGGTGATCCATCTATGGATGAGAGGGCATGGGGTGCAGACTATTAACCCATTGTATGAAGAAATGTTGGCCTGTGAAGTTGCCTTCCCCCTGCGTATTGCAGTCACGTGGTGACAGGAACAAACACAGTATGTCAATATTGAGTCACCAGCTTAGGAGCCACAAGCCCTAAAACTCCAAGACAAGGGCGGATTCAGAGCATAGGGTTGCTCAAGAAATGGCATGGTAGCAGAATCCAGAAACAAAAAAATGTAAATTCTTAAAAATCAGCATGCTTTTCCAAAAGGCAGTGCTTAAGGCTTTAGGTGGCATTGCTACTATTAAGAGATTTAGCAGATTGCGTTGCATTTGAAACTGATATTATTGCATACATATTTAATTGCTTAAGGATGAGGGTAGAAAATGGTTAATAAAGGATTAAAAATAGCCTGGAACAGTGGCATGTTAATATAATGGCTAAAATAGTTTCTAGCAAATAAAGTTTAAGGTTTTCTATTAGAAACTGCTAAACTAAACTGTTTGACCATCAATGGAGAAAGGGCAGTAAAACATCTGGCCCTTTGTCACTGCTGTAGTGGATTGGGGGGGGGGGGTCTTTCTGCTCTTTTCTTTACACTATAAACAAAGGTGTGGCCCTGCAGGCTAGGTAAACATAGCCACAGCTTTCAATGTGAGCTGGAGTATTCTTTAGGTCTAGATATGTAGACAATCTAATGCTTTAATGACAAAATGTTAAATTGTGAACAGCTATGCAATAGGGCTTTCACAATTCTCCAAATCCACCATTCGATTCGACTTAAACAAATGATTAAAAGATGATTACAAAATAAATACATTCAGCACTGACAGCTATGCCATTGTTAGACTATCAAGTCTTGATTAGTAAAGCCCAAGATAACATTGGTTTTATGACAACTTCAAATTCTTCTTTAAAAAGATAGGCTACATTGTATGTGTGATATAACCACTATTTCTTTAGGAATGTACCACACTAAGGCCATATGGTAACATTTTAATAATTTATTTAAAATATAACAAACAGATTTCATCACATTGGTGAAATAACTGTTTAACACACAAAGTAAAATAAGAGCCACTAGATAACAGTCCCACAAACATCCGGTCCTCCTTTTGATTTTCGATGATCAAAAGCTAATTTGGGTCAATGTCGGAATTGTGACACCCCTACTATGCAACAAGGTGATGTTTTATGTGAAGTCAAAGATTATAGGAAGCAGAAGGAGGAAATTGGTTTACATGCAATGCAACAATTTCACTTGGAAGTAAAAGTTTGCATTCAATTTCACCAGTTGATCCGTTATTGAACATTGCATATAAATGGATGCCCACATTTTGTCTCATCAGCTAAATAAGGAATGTAGTTTTGTACTTGGATGTAGGACTAGATTTGAAATGTAACCTTATGCAATTCTGATTTCGTAACATAGTGTTTTTTTCCTGTTTGTTTGTTACAGTGTTACCCCATTGGCCGCTGTGACCCCAGGCCCCCCTCCTGCTTGCCAGGAAGGGCCTTGATTGGCTGAACCTGTATCCAGCTCCTGGGGAGAACATGGCTGCCACCGCCCACTGCTAAACAGCTAAGCCACAGTCTTCTCCCTCCCCTCCCCCCACCTCTTCCTCATCACTGTTCATTACTGCATTGTGAACTGTGATTCTCCCTTCAAATTTGGATTACAGTACTATGGCAATGCATGATATGAGCCGTGCAAAGGGTTTCCCCTGTAAAGAGTGTGATATGGTTTGCCCGAGTACACCTAGTCTACTAGAACATATGAAAGCACATTATCAGCAGGAAGAGACCGGACGTTTTGAGTGTGAGCAGTGTGGAAGAATTTACAAGCACGCAGGAAGTTTAGCCCATCACAAGAAATCTCACGAAGTAGGTTCATTTCAGTGCCCCGTTTGTACCCGTACTTTACCCAACGCAGTAGCTTTGAAAAACCACTTACGCATCCATACATTGTCCCCTAGTAGTGCGCAGACAGAAGAAGAGAGTGAGGAGGTAGTCGAAGACGGCGGCCACGACGAGAGGGACTACAGCCTTGCCCAGGACCTCTCCGACAACTTTGGGCGTACTCATTTGAACAACAGTGGCATAACCCATAGTGTCCTGCAAAGCCACGAGGCAGACGACCACGGAAAAAAAGGCTCCCCTGGATCCGACGACTGGGACAGGCCCTTCAAGTGCGATCAGTGCGACAGAACATACCGCCACCACGGTAGCTTGGTGAACCACAAGAAGTGTCACCAGCAAGGAACTTTCAAGTGCTCTGTGTGTTTCAAGCAATTCAGCAACCTGGCGGCGCTAAACGGCCACGAGCGCACCCACTCCAAGTTCAAGACTCCCGGGGCATCCATGGTGAGCAGCAGCAGCAGCCTCCATAGCTCGGAGCGCGGCAGCAGCAACCAGAACGACGACGGGAGTTCCTGCTTTTGCCACCTGTGCCAAGTTGCACTGCCAAACAAGGCAGACTTCCAGGAGCATATCCTGCTGCACAACGCAGCCTCGTCCTCCCTGGGCCTCTCCCGCAGCTTCCCTGGCATCATGCCCCACAACCTGAGCGCAGTCCGCTCCCCGGCCTATACCCCGGCCCTGGGTGACCCGCTGCCCCTGCCGCCACTGCCAAGTGAGAAGAGGGGCCCGTATGATCCCATCATGGGTCCTCCCGTCAACAATCCCATCTATACTTGTGCATATTGTGGCGCAGGCCATCCGGATCTCGAGAGTCTCAAGGTCCATTACTTGACCCATGATCCACATCCCGGTTCTCACGGTCAGGAGAGCACCATCCTTAACTCAGATGGAATGAGCTCAGGGTCCCAAGGCTCAGTATCGTCCCCGTCCGGTGGCCGAGTGCCCCAAGCCAACTCCCCAGATGATGGAGAGCGGCGGTTTAAGTGCGGAGAGTGTGGAAAAAGCTACCGCCACGCAGGGAGTCTGGTGAACCACAAGCGATCTCACCAGACAGGCCACTACCAGTGCACCATATGCTGTAAGCAGTACCCTCACCTAGCAGCGCTGCACAGCCACCTACGTAGCCACAAGGGCCGCCCCTCCAACCAGCCCCTGAACAACGATAGCAATGACTGGCTGTCTTCAGAGCCACTGACCCTGGATTCTCAGCAGAGCTATGTCCAGGAGGGTAGTGGTGCCACCACTCCAATCTCACTACCCGGCAACCTAGGTGACGCTGCCCACTTTGTACCAGATGGCGGTCACAGTAGCGGTCTCGACTCTTTAGAGTTTCATGACCGCTTTGACGGAGGTTCCTTGTCCCAAAGCAACTCGGCACACCGTCAAGCAGACCGACACATGTGTGCAGATTGCGGCGAGATGTATGGTGACATATCCGGCATCAAGTCCCACATGTGCCCCCGGCGTGGCCAACAGCAGCAACCGCAGGGCAACATGTCCAATGGCTTCATGGGGAACATGAACTACCACAGTCCCGGTGGGACATCTCTGCCCTCCGGAGGCTCAAGTAGCATGAAGGAAGGCAGCAGCCAGCGCCAGTACTCCCAGAGTGGAGGCAAAAGGATGGGAAACAATGACAAAGATGAAGATGACGACGGGGAAGTGTACCAGTGCTCTGTGTGTGGCAACCATTATGCCAGCCTCAGAGCCCTCCGGAGCCATCTCCGCAGCCACGCCAACAATCCAACCACCCCTGGGCCGTCTAACTTGGAGCAAGATTGGAGGATGATCTGCTCCACCTGCGGCCAGAGTTTCTCCAGGAAGCAAGACCTTCTGAATCACCAGCTTATCCATGGGCCCCAGACTGCAGAACGGCAGTCCCAGGCTATCGTGGGAACCTCTGCCAACGGCAATGACAAGATGGATGGACGCAATCACATTTGCGTGGACTGTGGAATGTTTTTTGCGGACCGTCACCACCTGATCACTCACCTTTGTCCTGGCAAGAACCGATCTGGGAGCCTGAGCAAGCAGGGCCTGAACGGAGCCAAAAGGATGTCCGGAGGAGAGGGAGTCAGTGGTGGGGTTGCTGGTGGAAGCGGAGATGTTGGAGGAGATGGCCGCAGGTCGATGGGTGAACAAGGCGACAGGCCCCATAAATGTGACCAGTGTGGCCGAGGATACAGGCACCCCTGCTCCCTCCTCAACCACAAGAAATCCCACAAGACTGGAGTGTTCCGCTGCCTGGTGTGCCAGAAACGTTACTACAATCTGCTGGCACTCAAGAACCACCAAAGGACCCACTTTGATTTGAAGAGGTACGTTCTTGTTTCTCCCTAAGATTCAGCATTGGTTCAACCTTTCACAATTTACAATGTATTTTTTAGAATTATTACTCAACTTTCCAACTTGAAGAATGTGATAATGTAGTTTGGGCACCGTGGTATAATTGCCTTTTTTAAGTTTACAAAGTTACAAATTGACTGTCAAAAACAAAGCGACTAGAAGGTTTGTGGGAAGTCTGAGGCTTGTTCATGACAATATATATTTAAATGTATTCTAATGTCTATATTATTAAATGCAGATTATACATTGATATGGTTACTTCATTTCTCTAATCTCTCCCCTTCCTTGCCGCAGGCACAAGTGTGAGGAATGTGGTAAGGCCTTCAAGATTCAAAAGCAGCTGATCAACCACCTGCGTCTACATGAGGAGCATCGGGCCAAGGGTCTGGTCCGCACTGGTCCCAATGGATCCCGCTTCCAGCAAGCTGGACCATCCCAAATGCAGAGTATGAGAGGAGAGTCCTCCAAGAGCGGCTCAAATATGGGGGTCAAATATGCCAATGCCCATCAAGGCTTCAAGAAGCCATACTCCTCGGCAGGAACATCTAGGCCCCAGAAATTTGACCAGTCTGAGGGCGGACGCCGTCCCTTTGCCTGCGACGAGTGTGGCAAGACATACCGCCATGCAGGCAGCCTGGCCAACCACAAAAACCTCCACAAGATCGGGGAGTACCATTGCAATGTCTGCAACTCCACTTACCCCAACCGGCTGGCCATGAAAAACCACCTGCGTCTCCACTTCGCCCAGAAGAAGCACAACTGTCAAGAGTGTGGCAAGGGTTTCCGCACTCAGAAACAGCTTGCTACCCACAACACTGCGGGCCTCTGCAAGGGGCCCCAGGGTCCTGGAGCCCAGATGGATTTTGAGTGTGACGGCTGCTGCGAAGGTTACGCAACAGCCGACGAGCTAGCGGCCCACGACTGCCCAGCCCAACACCTGCCTTCCTCCTCTGCCTCCGTCAACAGCTCCAACCTCAGCATGGAGGGCCGCAGTGTGGACCTTGACTCTGACGAGAGGCCGTATGCCTGTGACCTGTGCAGCTGCGCCTACAAGCATGCCAGCTCCCTGTTGAACCACAAGCACACCCACAAGACGGGCGACTTCCGCTGCAACTTCTGCGACAAGCCGTATACCAACTACATGGCCCTGCGCAACCACATGCGCATCCACACGCAGCGAAAAAAGCACATCTGCCACACATGCGGCAAAGCCTTCCGGCTGGCCAGATTCCTCCGCAACCACCAGAAGGTCCATGAGGAGGGTGCCACTCCCTTCGGTTGCCCGAGCTGTGGGAAGAGTTTCCAGGGGAGATCGGGCCTGGCTAGGCACCGCTGCGGGGACAACCAGGTAGGCATGGAAGGCAGGAGGAAGGCCGCTGCACCCGCAGGAGAGGGCGAAGAGTGTCGGTACACGTGAGTTCTCGTCAGTTGTTTGTGATTCTCCGAAGTTGAAAACAAAAAAAATAGTGAAGATCAATTTAGGTCTGTACATGTCTATTACAGGTATATGATCTCCAATCCGGCTTCCTTGGGACCATACGCGTGCCGGAATTCGGATTTTTCTGAAGTTTGGACAAATTGAATTAGTGGAGAGACCAGATAAGTCAACCCTGTTTGCTTTCAGTTAGCATCACACATTTAGTTTTTTTTTTTCCTAGGTTACCTACAATCAAACATTTTATATTTAGATGTATATCTTTTCACTATTTGACACCAATATTAAATTAAGTTGCACATTAAGTAAAAGTAATGTTTTGTGTGTTCCCTGTACTTGTTATGAATTTGACTGTAGTGTTTTGTTTGTGATTGACTGTTGTCCTTTTCGTAGCTTTATTTTATTGGCCAGAAATTAGAACAGAGACTGTATTAGGGCCAAATTATGTGACTGAGACTTTGGCTATTGTGATTTTGATCTAAATTACAGGCATGGAAGGGAAGCATTTTGAGCTAGCTGCACTGCACATTAGGTGAAGTTAATCCTCTTGGTTTCCAGATAGCAACTGATGAGCAATTACATAAGTTATAGTTTAATTAGTTATGCATTAGTTATAACTGATGAGATACTTCCCACTATAGCGCCACTTTTAGTGTTTCTAATGGGATTTCCTTGTATTGTGACGTTGTAAATTTCGGCATTTACCAAAAAGCAGGCTGTGACTGATATCTTGTATTGGATTGTTGTATTCAACATTGTGGTTTCAGCTGTGAACAAAGTTTGCGTCCATTTGTGCAGTGCAGGAAGCAATAGATACCTCCCCAAATTCCTACGTTTGTCCATAGCGTCTTGCCTGCACCCCCCCCCCCTCCCCCCACCCACCAATCTTCTTACCTTGTCTAGTAACTCTAGCGTAAAAATGGTACACCACTTTTAGCAGTCTTGAAGGTTTTAAAGCCGGATTTCAGATCATATACCTGTATGTATGTATGAGATGTAGCTACCTTTTTTTTAAATTTTATATAGTCTGAAAAATAATGTTTCTATATTTACTACCAAATACTATATACTAACAAAGTGGTAACCAGTAAGAAACCTTAACACAACTTTAGATTGGTGACATCCAAGCAGCCATGATAAGTTTCTAATCTCTCCTTTCTCCCCGTCCCCTGACCCTTGTTCCTCTCGTCTTTCTGCATCTTCCTCCCCCTTTCCTAAATCCTTGTTCCTTTCTCCTCTGGTATTTTCCTCTTATGTCCCTGCACAGATGTGATCAGTGCGGCCGCTCCTACCGTCATGCCAGCTCCCTCCTCAACCACAAGAACACCCACACTGTCGGAATTTACCACTGCGCCGTCTGCCTCAAGACCTACTCCAACCTGCTCGCCCTGAAGAACCACCGCCGAATCCACTCCGAGACCCGTCGCCACCGCTGCCACGACTGTGGCAAGGCTTTCCGTGTCTCCTCCCAGCTCTACAACCACCGTCGAGTCCACCAGAAGCAGCGGGAGCTCACCTGCCGTTCCTGCCAGCGCTCCTTCCCCACGCAGGCCAGCTTCCGGCTCCACATGGAGATCAGCCACGGACAGGCCCCTCAGCCCCGCCAGCCCAGAACCCAGCAGCCCCGGCCGGGTGGCTCCCAGGAGCTGGGCTGGGGCTCGGGCCTGGACCACACCCTGATGCAGGCGCAGGGCCTCCACCCCCACGGTATGAACAAGGCTCGTGGCCGCGGGGGTCACGGCGGGGTCATAAAGTCACACATTTGCGACCAGTGTGGGCGCGCCTACCGCCACGCCAGCTCCTTGCTCAACCACAAGAACAGCCACAAGACGGGCACCTACTTCTGCAACTCCTGCCAGAAGGAGTTCCCCAACCTCATGTCCCTGAAGAACCACCGGCGCATCCACACAGAGCCCAAGCGCTACCAGTGCCCCGACTGCGGCAAGTCCTTCCGTGTCTCCACCCAGCTCATCTGCCACCGGCGGATCCACACCAAGGAGAAGCCCTTCTCCTGCCAGCAGTGCGACAAGCGCTTCTCCTCCAGGTCCAACCTGAGGCACCACATGAAGGTGCACTGGAGCGGCTCCACGGCGCCCCCTTCCATGTCCATGGGTGCGCCCAACTTCTTGGGTATGCCCAGCGGACCCTTCATATAGGCTATTATAGGGCTTGGGGGGGGGGGGGGGGGGGGGGGGTGTGGATGGGTGGTCAAGCTAGAGGGATGGAAAGGGTTGGGAGGGCTTAGGGAGGGAACCAATCAAATGCCAAGGTATCTGGAGGTGCCAAACGAATGTTGTTCCTCCTCGTATGCTCATCCTCCATTTCCATGTATGGCTGCAGTGTAAGAGTAGGTGTGTCTGAAGGACAGGTTGCATGGCACATAATCTGGGCCCTGCATGCCACACACGCGCAGACACAATGTAGCAGGGGACAACACAAAATGGACGCCATTAAACACAAGTGGGTGAGAATGAGGGGGAAAATGGAGGATGCATACAAACACACACACACCGTGATTTTTTTTTTTTGTTGCTTTACCTGGCCTGTGATCCATAGCTGCCTTGTTTTAAATGAACACTTTGGCACGGCCCTGGCTCTAGAACTGCGCTTCTTTGCTTCCCTTCGACACGTTGGGTGGACTGACTGACAGGCAGACACAGACTGTAGATGGTTGACGTGTAGTTTATTGACACAACTACATGGACTGATAACTTCTTCTACATCTGCCTTTAGTCCATACGTCGGGTTGCCCTGTAGAGCCTAAGTTCTGAGATCCTATTGCTAACGAGTATCGGGGAAATTGTCAAATTTGGAGGGCCCCAGATTAAAGAATGTTACTACATTTCTCCTTTTGAAACCTAATTTGAAGTAGGTAAAAAAAAAGACTGTAAAAAAAGGTAAAAGTAATATGCTTTCTGTTCCCTTGACTAGACTAATGGACTGATTGACAGCCAGGTCGAGCAGGTTTGGGGCCAGCAAAGCCAGCAAGGTGACGCTGCTACTACATTGGTCAGATGGAAAAAGGGGCGGGGTCTTCACAGGTCTAAAGGCTAAAATCCCATAGCAACAAAGGTGGTATATCCGTCGCAAACACATCGAGCTGATTGGCCCGTTTTTTGAAGCTGCTTTCTCTGCTCTCTCCATGCATTGTTCCACCTCATCCCATCCTTGTGATGACTATTGTGAAACTGTTTAGATTTGTTTTTGTTATTCTCGATGAAGTTTTCTTCTCGTGGCCTTTTGTCACTGTTTTGAACCATGTTTTGTTTAGAATTGACAAGTTTTATATATATATATATATATATATATATATATATATATATATATATATATATTAAAAAAACTTGTCAATTCTAAACGAAACATGGTATATATATATATATAAACCGTGTTTTTTGTTTTGAAGTGTGAGCAATACATAACCAGTGGTGGTGCTGTTGTGAGCATGTATATATTTGACGGCAGCAACTTTATTTCTTCATTTTATACTTTTTAACCATTTTTTTTGCGAGAAGGCGACTACTCTGAGACTGAACAGAGTGTCGGCACACCTGGTCTCTGAGCGTATAACCATTTTTAACTCGTATGTATGTTTGTTTGTCTGTGTGTATGTGTGTGTTTGTGCGTATGTGTGGGTCTCTTGCAGTACGAAGATGAGCTTCAAAGCCTTGTAGGTCTCCCTTCTGACCACAGCCTGAATCTCTGATTGGCTGCCTCTTTATGACATCACACTAGTAGAGTTCTTCCCTCCTTCTCCCTCTTCTTTGCTCTGCATCTACTCCTCCTGCTCATGTATTTCTTCAAACACTTTCTTCTGGGTAGAAACCTGTACTGTATGAAACCACAGAGCGGAACCAGCTAAAACTGTATAGTCCCTAGGTTGTGGTGACGACACAAAAAAGGAAGGAAAAAAAAGTATCAAAATGAAAGAAAAAAAATTAGAAAAAAACAATTGTGGAAAATTGTATATTGTTGGGCCCTGTGCCTGCAATTCTTATTTTTTTTGTTTTGTTTTATCTTGTATTGTAAGCGTTCTTCTGACTGTATTATCTACAGAACCTTTTATAAGAAGAAAAAAAAGTCAACAGATCATTGTAGTAATGCATTTATTTATTTATATTATGATGGTTATTAACACTTGTATTGGGCGGCGGTAGTCTTTAGGATGTGAATTTAGAGCTGTGTTGATGTTGAAATCCCCCCCCCCACTCCCGTCCCCCTTTGCCACTCATCTCCTATTCCTCCCCCTTCTGGACATGGAGCCAACCAAGATGGACTCCCAAAATGAACACTTTGCTCGTTCTCCAAGACTGTTGTCTCCTTGTTTAAAAAAAACAACAAAAAAACAACAAAAAAATCCTGGGTCACACTTTGACTCATTGATTTGGGGGAGGCGAAAGTGAATCTAGGCGAAATGTTCATCCGTGTTTTGACTGCAGTATGTACGATTGCGTAAGTAAGGAACCTGATTGTGTTTTTAGGTTGTGGCAACTACTTATATTCACACACTATTTCACCCCAGGTTTTACTGAAGCCTCACCCCCCTTTTCCATCTCATGCACACACACACACACACACACACACACACACACACACACACACACACACACACACACACACACACACACACACACACACACACACACACACATCCTGCTTCACACACTAGTCAAGCTTCACACACGCTCAAAAGGGACATCCCCGTTACCCTTTTCCGTTTTAACGTTCATCTTTTTAATCATTTGACGTGTCAAGTAGCCTCCTTGTATTTATTGGCTTTTGACATTTTAATTTTATTGTGTGTGTGTGTGTGTGTGTGTGTGTGTGTGTGTGTGTGTGTGTGTGTGTGTGTGTGTGTGTGTGTGTGTGTGTGTGTGTGTGTGTGTGTGTGTGTGTGTGTGTGTGTGTGTGTGTGCGTGCGCGCGCGCGCGCGCGCGCGTGCGTGTGTGTGTGTGTGTGTGTGTGTGTGCATGCACGTTGCAGGAGCACTGGTGCTAGTGGAGTCGATGTCGAGTGACCATTTAAAGTGCTGTAGGAGTCGATGTGATCTAGAAAAATAACTGTACATTATCACAAAATATACCCCCCACTACCACCCCCCCCCCCCCCCCCCCCCCACCTGAGTGGACACTTTTCCTGTCTGCATTTCAAGTAGTTTTTAGAAGGAGAAAAAAAGATTTGGTTTTGGAACAAGTATAACCATTTTAACTTTACTTTTTTTTCCTTTTTGTTTTCATGCATATATATATGTACTGCTTACTATACACTTTTATAAACTATGTTTTGATAATTCATTTCTTAACAAAAAAACCTTGTCCATATACTATAATCCTTACTGCTGAGTCCTGAAAATAAATAGATGAAGAAAAAAAAACAGTGGAGGTCATTGTTGTCGATCTATTTGCCTTTTATCCCTTTTTGGGGGTTCAACGCGCAACCAAGTAGACAAGACTGGAAAATTGAAGACAAATGAAATCAAGTGAAACTCATTAGTATTTAAGGTGATGTTCTTTGTTAAAGATTAAATCCAAAATATTCGATAGACGGACGTCCAAATTTCTTTTTTCTTTTTTTTAACTACATTTTGTTTTAAATTGAGCACAATGTTGTGGATGGATGCACAATAAAAACGAACTGCCAGCTGTTCAGTTGGCTTCCAATGACTAGCTCAGTCCAGAGAAACATGACATTTATTTATTTTAACGGTAGGAAGGCCCTTGGTACAGTGTAAGAGCCTACATATGTCTTATTTAAGCTTGAAAAACCCACTCTCGTAGTTGAAATGTTTGTATTTTGTAAGGGGAGGGGGGTGCACTATTCTTTTGAAGATTATTCGAAAAGACAAGCACACCGTAGACTAGTTGAAAGTAGTTGACACTCTAAACTGTTAATTATAAGGCGTTAAAGGCTAGAATAAATGTAATGGCATCATTGTCCAATGGTTTTAAAAATGACTTATTTGCAAGAGGTAATTATTCTTGTAGATTAAAAAGAACCATTAGTGGGACATTGTTTTTAAAGATGAAAGTTGAATTGAGTCACTGAGTATTTTATACTTTTTGGCCCTACCTTTTTAACTGTTTGATTTAAAAGCTCCTTGGATAATGTACCCTGCTCTCAGCTAGCCCAAGTGGACAACTGGCTTATCATTTACTTTTCTCCAAGCTAAAGACAGCCCCCTGTTAACGTCACTAGAATATTACACAAATTTTGTACATTAATCATGTTATTAAACTTTGAACGAATCTTCACCGTGAGTGTTGATGTAGCTTATATCAAGGAAGATATTAGGCCTATATATTAGGCTATCCCTCTCCCTCTACTGGTCATTCAGACTTTTTTTCTCAGTTAAAGGCTTGTTAAAGACAGCAAATTGCTTCTAGTGACTTCTTGAACATAACACAAAGTAAAGTAAGTGATTTGGCCTGAAAAGTTAAGATCAAATAAATACAGCATTGAAAATGTATTCAACTGAAAATCATTTGATACATGGCTAGATATATTTTAAAACTTTTTGGGGGGATGCTTTATTGTAAATTAATGCAAATCCAAAATCTATCGTCACCCCAGCTGATACGTGAGAAATCGAGAATTAAGTAACATGTAAAAGCAGGATTAAAGACACCCAGATACAATTTGAAAGGGTTAAAAAAAATACTGTTTTGTAATTGGTATAGGCCTACAGAGTTACTCATTAGGCTAGTTGATATTCTGAATGCTCGCTTTACTTTGCAATGAAATTCCTCAGTTTTACTAGTTGATATGCAATCTGATGTTTCTTCCTTTCTATTTGCATTTAAAAAAATATAAAGCCTTAATTTGGATTTCAGATGTAGATACACCTTTCAGTAAAAAAACATGTTTTTTTGTGCACTGCATTTTTCTGTGCCCCACTATCATATTAACTTCTTTGAGTGTTATTTTTTAATGTTTGTCAAAATATGTACACAATAAAGGTTTGTATTTGATTAAAAAAAAGATGGTATTGTTGCATAATGAGATAATATTAGCTGTATTTTGCCACTGTTAATGTTTCTTGTGGTGGTGTAACTACATTTTGTAATTCCTGTTAACGCCATGCGTTAAAACAATGACTTGACAAATGCTATAGTTTATTTTGTCATTGGGGTTTCTATGTTGGTGAGAGAAAGCTAATTAAATGTGCTGTAGGTAAGATTTTAGAGTTGTAAAGAGAGCAGAAGAGGGCAGGATTTTGAAAATAAACCCCTCAAAAAACGCTCCCTCCCTCTGCGCCCTCCCCTTCTCTCTCGCTATGTTTCTCTGCCATCAAGATAACACCGTGCGTGCAAATTTGATTGACAGGCAAGATGGATTCCCCGAACCAATCAAAGAAGAGATGCCCTGATTGGTCAGAAATTAGCCGGGAGCGGTCTAAAATCTAATTGGTCTCCTACAGAGGCAGGCACAGTCAACTCGAAACAGATACTCCCACAGAGCATTTCACTCACTAATAGCTGACGGTTGGCTATGTCATTACTAAAAGATTACACTCAAATGATAGCTCTTAAGTCTTACCTACAGCATCTTTAAGTATTCAAAACAGTAAATACATTATTTATTATTATGTCTACATTACATTTAAGTAACGTTTGGAGGCCAGGTAACCTTTAATGTTTACGGCTTGAAATGGTACTAATGTTTATGGTCATAGTAGTCAAATCCAATGAAAGTAGAACAACACACAAAGTAGAAGAATCCAATGTAAAAAAACAGAATTCTGTTATAATCAGTGGGTGCTGAGTTGCCTCTATCCCTCTCTAAAGCTTGTTCTTCTAATTTTCTCTTCCTTGTGCCTATGCTTGTTTCCTAGTAACTAAGTAACTTCTGTAGCCATTAAAACCCCAAGTCTTCAGTCAGAAAGTAGCCTTTGGCTCACTGACACTCCCATGTTACTGTGATTTCATTGTGATGTCAAACCAGAAATGGTGATAGGAATTGAAGCTCATTCTACTGTACTCTACTGCACTTTCTCACTTTTACATTTCAGTTAGTATCTGGGATTCTCTAACATAAGGACTACCTTTCAACAGTTGCTCATCTAGTGTTCACATAAAAACATCCTTTATCCATCAAGTTGGATAACTTTTGTTATTCAACCCATTGTCTTATGCATGTAGTGTTCAAGGTCAAATCAACATTATTTGGCCAGTAACCCGTATTTCCTCTTCCTAGACTTAAGCCCGGTGGGTTCCACAGGCAGCTCCAAGAACTATGCGTGCAACCAGTGCGGGCGCACCTACCGCCACGCCAGCTCCCTGCTCAACCACAAGAACAGCCACAAGACGGGCACCTACTTCTGCAACTCCTGCCAGAAGGAGTTCCCCAACCTCATGTCCCTGAAGAACCACCGGCGCATCCACACAGAGCCCAAGCGCTACCAGTGCCCCGACTGTGGCAAGTCCTTCCGCGTCTCCACCGCGCTCATGTGCCACCGGCGGATCCACACCAAGGAGAAGCCCTTCTCCTGCCAGCAGTGCGACAAGCGCTTCTCCTCCAGGTCTAACCTGAGGCACCACATGAAGGTGCACTGGAGCGGCTCGCTGCTCTCGAGGGGTTCCTCCTCAGCTTTCCTCACCATTCCCTCCCGTCCTTTCCTGTAGATGTGTAGTCCTGCACTCATGTAGAGCTCACAGCCCCCTCCCACTTTTTCCTCAGAGGTTGTGCTGGAAACAATTGCCACCCAGAATAAACACCAGGAGCCGGCAATGTTATGCCCCCGTTTTGGTCGGAAAATGTGTTTCATTATATATTCAAGAGTCTGCAAAGGGGCAGATTTGTGACATGAAAAAACCCTTAAAAAACGAATAATGTCTAAGGAAGAGGTGGCAAGCATCTGAAAAATATTCAACCATGCGTGAACATCTCTTGTCTTCTCAATGTCCAGCAGAACGTTGCTTTGTCAAATCAGGCATGGAGCTCCTCAATAGATTTGGCACCCTAAAGATTGCAGGGTATTTCCGTTGACCTTCAACAGAGGCATTAGACTTGTTTCTCCATTGAGACTGCTGGAGACTAAAGGTGTTCTCCAGTTTTCACAGCTAATAGACATCTCCGACCAAAAGAAGTGAAGACATTAACCCTTTCTCTTGCCGCAAAGACAGTCAATGTAGCATCCAGTGGATTGAACTGTGTATGTGCAGCACTTGGTCTGTCTGCCTTGATATAAAGTCTGTGGAAGGTTGTGCACAGGTTAGAATACAGAGGACTTTTTCTTCATTGGTATTTTCTGTCACGCCATCTGTAGCTTCCTCTTCTTCTCTTGGACTACAGTGTAACTAATTACCAGGCTAAGTTGGCCAGGGGCCTCCAGGACCTGATACATGGCACATTACAAGTATACAGTTTTCAGGGACATTTCTAGACCTGACTGGACCTGGAGTTAATGACCGGTGTGGGTGAGGGGCGGGGGGGTGGGGTGGGGGGGGTTGATCATTAATCCCCCATTTTCTCTTCACTGAAGTGTGTAACACATCACCAGTCAACGACGTGCTAAGCGCTTCCTGTCATTTTTCCGATGAGGTAACTTTGTCCCTAGGATCAAACGCGGGCAGAAAATAGACGGGAGGCTAAACATTGCATCTTTACTTCATGAAACACTTGCTAAAATGTGCTGCAAAGTCAGACATGTAGAACGGCATTTGTTCCTCTCTGTTCTCCTGTCTATAACACTCTAACTCTATCTAAACTCTATCTTGTGTGTCTGAGGAGGAACTTGCTCATGCTAAAAGGTCATTTAAACATTGGGTGTAACCAGAGGCATGCACCCGCTGTGTACCTATGTTTATTTAGTGTATGTATCAGATATAACACCACAGTGTTATATATTTCCCTACAGCAGCTGCAATTGGGTAGATGCTTTGTATTCAAATCACATTTTGCTTAAATTGGAACAGTAATTCCATTCAATTTAAATAATGTCGCCCTATTAGAATGACTCACCCAAGTTAATCCAAGTGACTTCTCTGAGCAGCTTGAACCTTTATGGGGGGGGGAGTAGCAGAGTTCTCATTACTCCTAAGTGATATTATTATTTTATGCAGGAAAACTTTGAAACGTTATGTTCCTGCAGCTGATAATCATGTCCAAGGCTATATATAAGCCACCCCTAGCCCTCAGAATCCCATTGGGGCATTGATGGTTTCACCTACAATGAACAATCCACTAAACTTCTCACCCAATACACACACACACACCCACCTGGAACACATTCACCATTCTTTTTCCGTTCAGACATCGTTTGAAGCATTAGGATCAGCATTAGCAAGTGTATTAGGATTAGGCCTACTGATATCCAACGACATCAGGGCATGCGGTTTTATTTTATTCAGTGTTGGGGAATCTACGACAGAACAACAGGCGTTCAGCTGTCCTCTACTGTCTGGTCGTCAAGAAAATGTTTTTAAACTTAAGTGTGTGTGTGTTTTCTGGCAGCACCAAGGTGATACCTTACCATTTTAAAAGTGACAGCTTGCCCCGGACTATTAATAGTGGATCGTTCGCTCGGAGCAACCTTGTTCTCTGGCTCAGATGTTGGTGGTTCTCTTCGAGTCACAAAGCTCATGCTCAGGAGCTCATGATGCTTTGTTGCAAAAAAGAAAATCACCCTGACATAAAAATAAAAAATCAGGTTTTCAAAATGCAACCTGCCTACCAGCAACACCAGAGATGGTCGGTGTGTTAAATGGTGGTGAATTATACCGTTTGATTGTCTTACTCGATAATACCTACATGTATTTGTATATTTTCGCTTTTTCTTTTTCTTTCTTTGGGCACATGTATTTTTCGATGCCGTGCCTGATAGTTGAAACAATATAGTAGAACAGGATGTGGTACACAAACAAAAGAGAAGTAGAACCTAAAGATGGTGATGTAATGATGATGTAATCTTTGCTTTAAGCTGATGGTGACATGTTGTTGTGCAGTGGGTTCTGAACTCTGGACATATTGCAAAGTCAAAAATGCTATCGAAATGATCCTAAAATGAAAATAATATAAGCAGTTCAAAAACCTTTTAGAAGTTTTTGTTTAAATGGCCCCTATTTTACCACCAGGTGTGATTTTGATTAGCTATTACAAGCCATTTCAAAATGTACCCTATTTATCTATCATGGATCTGGGTGGACACTCCCATGTGTGATTAACTAGAGTGTAGATTTTGATATGGCTTGTAATTGCCAATCAACATCACACCTGGTGGTAAAATAGGGGCCCTTTAAGGTCTGGGTTGAATATGGTATAATATCCCAAGTAAAGTAAAATTTGAGGTTTGAGATAAGGGTAAGACGGTGGTTATCATCATTCAGTTGAACCTTGCTGTTGTATTCCATAGAATACAGTGATTTATTGACTTTGCAACCTGGCCAGAGCCGAACAACCATTTGCAGTCTTTTTGAGGCAGCCATTTTGTGTCCCTCCCGCTAACCCTGTGTGAGGCCCCCATTGTCATCTGTTTATTTAGCATGTTAGCATTTCTTTGAACCCCATGGACCTCGAGTGTTGATGACACTTACTTTGAATGGCAGCTAGATAATACTATTGGATATTTTGGACTGTAGTTGTTACTGCATAATGTCTATCTGAAATGGTTCACACAGGGTGGGCTGATGTTGGAAATGTAGCAGATGAAAAAATCAAGCTATCATGGACTTTTGACACATTTCTGTTGACTGTGAGTATATTGAGCTCAGCCACATTTCTATTTTTCTTTCTCTGGTAAATAGGTCTATAGTCATTCAAGAAATGGCGTCTAATTTGCTATTCTGGCAAATCTCTGTGTCCTATTCCCAGTAATCCTATAACTCACCTCAGCGGGACACAAAATGGCAGAAGCGAAAGCAACTCCTAGAAGTAGAGCATTAGATCTTTTTAGTGCCGTTTGGTTAGATCACATATATTGTCATTGTACCTCTGTATAACTTTTCCTCTGTATGACTTTTTATATATGAACCGACAGATTGGTGTAGGCTTCTGTCATTGATATTCACTTATAACGGATGGTGATACTAATAAAGCGTGTGAACAACACGGAGGTCTCATGGTGTCACGGTGGAAACGACCTCCGCATTTGATGTGTTTTTGATCTGGAAAAAAACACAAGACGAACTAGCTGGAGCATTTTGGAGCGAATACACATTCAGTTTGTTGTACTGTGTCTTCAAAATGCATGCAAGTGTGGGCCTAGCCTACCTACTGTTGGTTCGAGGAGGACAAAATGAAAAGGAGCCGGGATAGTCAGGCGCCTATGGTGTTCGGCTCCCAGCCAAAAGGCCTATATCCGATACCTGCTCCTTAACTAGCTGTACGTGAGTTAAATGTCTGCTAAATGAGAAATAGTGTAGTACAAAACGACAACTTCAAAGCATTTCTACACAAACATGCTCCCCACCCTCCTCGCCTAAAGTTTAAGGTGGACAAAAATTAGCACTGGCGATGTCATCATCAAAGTGTGAAAAAACTAATAGTAACCAAACTAAACTCATACTTTTTTCCTCAATGTTATATATGAATGTTGAACATAAATGATAATTACTTGTGGGCAGGTATAAAGGTGTTGTTCGTAACATTTTATATTAATGCCAGTCTAAAACACACCTTGTAGCACGTCCACCTTATACTAAATAAAACAAATGTCTCCAAATAAATAAATAATACAAATAGAAATATCTAACTCCACCGCGTCCAGAGCTACCCCAAATCTTCTGAATGTGTTAATAATAATCCCAGTAAGACAAGTATATAAATCCACAGAGAGCAATAACAGACACGAAAGCAATGACGATTGGCCAAGCTGCAGGCTACACTGAACAATCCTTTTCTTTATTCGTTTTTTGTTATCATTTCAATATGTCTGTCGGGGTTGTTTTTTTTTTTTTTAGGTTTTTGTTTTAAATTAAAATTTGACACACTTATAAAAGACAGCATCTGCATAGAGTTGTCATCTTAAAGATCCATGAAGAGTGATAGAGAGAGAGAGAGAGAGAGAGAGAGAGGGGAGAAGGGATTGAGAGAGAGAGAGGGAGAGAGAGCAAGAGAGGGGGAGAGCGAGAGAAAGGGGAAGGAGGAGGGGGAGATATCGAGAAAGGGGCGGGGGGATGGGGATACTGGCACGTCACACGAACTAAACAGAACAGCCAACAGCAGTACGAGAGATGGGGGGGGGGGGGGGTAGGGGGAAATGGGGGGTGGGCAAGTTGGGGGGGATGGGGAGAGGAGAGGGGCGGGGGGGGGACAGATCGCTTTTACATTACACTACGCACACATACACACACACACAAAAACGGGACACAAGTTGCATTTTCCGGTCAAAGTTGCGACCAAGGAGCCATCGCCCTGTCCTCTCTTTTTTTTGTTACGTTTTTTTTGTTGTTGTCGCTGCTGTTTTTTAGATTTGTATTGTCCTTTTATGTCTCTTGTCTCCATCTCTCTTGCCTCACCCTCTCCCCTCCCCTCACCTCCCCTGCCATAACCCCTCTGCCCTCCTCTCACCCCCCCCCCCCCTTTAATATGTCAACACAAAATGCCAGGGGGAGGGTGGTCGCTTGATCTTACTTCACCGCATGTTCACACATTACTCCCTCCCCCCCACTCTCGTTCGTAGCATCTATAGGGTGACATCCTCTCGGGCGTCGGCGTGTTCCTGAGGGAACAGGAAGATCTTTTGACTACGACGATTCAAGATGGACGCTCTGAGTCGTCCAGTATAGGAGAGAGCCGGCACCGCGAGGAGAGGTGCTTGTTGTTTGTCCTCTCCTGTCATTAGAAAACCCCTGTATGTATTGCACTCACTGTCACTACAGCCTAGTGTGTAAGGCTAGGGCCCCTCCCCCCTCAAAGAGGCCCCTGGTGGCCTGGCTCCATATCATTGATTGTAAAAGGTATATGGGTGCCCCCCTCCCCCCCGACAGAGAGAGTGAGTTAACTCTCAGGACAGTGTGGCTGGAGAGAGATGCGCTGAGAGACAGAGAGTCAGGCAGACAGGACAGACAGGCAGATGGACAGACGGAGCGAGGGGGTCGTGGGTTGGCTGGACTGGGTGGAGACGGGTGGCGGAGGGAAGGAGAGAGAGTGTGCACGGTCGTAGTTGGTCAGGTGAGGTGGACTGTAAGGAAGCCCCTGGAGGCTCGGTTTCATTATATGGAGGGAAGCACTTTCATCAGAGGAGCCAGTGGGCGGGGCCTCTGGATCTGGAGTCATGGCGAGGGGGGTGTCACTTAGGCTGCGTCTACATTGCATGCACACAGCTGCACCGTTTTTGGCTAGATCAGAGCTTTTCGTTTCACAGTCTGAACAAGAGGGAACTATAAAGCCTGCAGGGAAAATAATCTCCTTGTGTTTATACAACCCTGGAAAAAATAGATATGAATCAAATAGAATAATAGTAAATAAACAAGAAAAACTTCTGGCCCTTCTATAATCGTAGAGCAATATATATATAATATATCTATCTTCTAGAAATAGCAGATGGCCTAACTAGGTGAACTTTTGAGAACTGCTAGTTGTCAATGCAGCTACTGAGCATGGAATGGCAGACGAGGACATTGCAAGCTGTGCTCTCTCGCTCGATCCCTCCCCGCCCCACCCAGCTATACCACATTAAAGAGCGCCCGGGTGGGTCACCGCCACCGCTTGACTGTCAGAGGGTGGAGGTCAGAGGGAGGGAGTCAGGGTCAGGTGGGGGGGGGGGGGGGTGAAAGAGAGAAGAGAGAAAAAAAAACAAAGGATACTAGAGATACAGTTGAAAAAGGACAGAGGTGGAGCAACTTGTCAACTTTGACAGGAATAGAGATATCAGTAGATTTATACATAGACATGCAAGTCATTTTTTCTCTCTTTGAAGTTATTTACAATAATTACATAACACAAATAATCCAGTTTCAGTTTTGACAAAATTGCGAGCATTCAATATTCAATATTACTACTATTATTAATGATAACATAACTCCCTCTGTGTTTCTTTAAATCATTGCTATTATAGAATCGTCACAACCTCCCGTGAAAGTTTTTGAGTATGTTTGATCGCTTCGCGTGAAGCTCTTTCTTTCTCCCGCCGGGTTTTTATCGTACTGCATTTTTCTTTGTTGTATATCATAATAATAACAATAATAGCAACAATAATAGCAACAACAATAATAATAATAATAATAATAACAATAATAATAATAATAGTTATTATTATTATTATTATTATTATTATTATCATTATTATTATTATAACGATAATTATAATTATAATGATAGTAATGACAATGTATGTACTGGTTATTTAAGTGTGTGACTCCTATTGGCTACGGTGGACACCGTGTGGGCGTGGTCTGTGTTCACAGCCCCTCCCTTGGCTCCTCCCACCACCTCTCCTACTGGTGACAAAGAAACACTGATACAAAAACAAATACTGTCTCAGTTACTGGAGAGAGCAGAGAAGAAGAGGAGGGGGGGGCAGGGGTGGAGATCGACAGGGGCAGTGAATAATAAATACATAAATAAATACATCAACATCATCAGCATACACACCTATAGTCACGTAGTCATGGCCATGGCTTCCCAGGAAGCAGGTCACATTAAAACAAATTTAAACAAATTATGAAATACAAATATTTCCTCTTCCAGAGCAAGGTACCAAACAGGTTTTGGTTTTCAATTTCGTTTTACGTGGAGGTTCAAAATGATCCGGGAGAGCAGAACAACTTTCTTCTCCGACGATGGAAAGGTTTGTGTCTGGATGAATGATTGGTTATCAACCAGTGGGTTGGGGATATTGTATGATATTGTAGAACTCCATCCTAAGAAGTGATGGCAGCACAGGACCTGTCATGTCCGTTCCCCGCTCTAGATTGACATAGACCACCTAAACGTCTGCTTCAAGTGGAGTAGTCTGAAGAATGTGCAGTTGTGCTCCCCAAGCATTTCTGTTCCGCCATGTTTCATACAACGCTCTGACAAAAATAAAATAGGCTAATTATACACAGAAGAAAGAAGCAAAATGGCTGCACAGCCACATACATATAGGTAAATATATATATATATATATATATATATATATATATATATATATATATATATACACATGTGTGTGTATTGTTTCCTACATATGTGATTTCAGTTGACAAGGCCACAGTCTTCACTCACACACACAGAACAATGCCGTTAGGGTCGTAGGAGTTCAACACTTCACCATCTGAATTATATACCTGCACATTATCTAAATAATATACAGATTTAAATGAGTGATGTCACCCCCCCAAATAAAAAAAAAAAACAAGACAGTGTAGTATTGTAGTAGTTGTGTGTGAGTATCTGCTTTTTGTTTTTGAAACTGTTCTTAGTTTCAGAGAGTTGAAGCAGAGATTGTGTCTGCTAAAAGACTGGATTGACTGCCTGGTCATCTGGCCGACTGGACTGAGCCACTCCTGGAACCTAAAGCAAGGCATCGCTACTGGAGTGTGAACATGGAGACTGGTAGATAGGTTGTACAGAACACAATACTAATAACCATCAGAATCATATAGTAAGTATCATAATTATATAATACAAATATTATTGTTCATAATAATGAATAATAACCAGAATAAAGCACCACCAATGTCTCCCAAAAGTTGAGTCAGGAAAAGGAGTGTGTACGAGTCATTACCGTAACCGTAATATGACCCTAATCTTTGTATTCGCCTCATCGATAAAACAATGATGAAACGTGTGTGGTTATCAGAGTGTGGTGGTCAAAATTAAACTATTTATCAATAAGTTTCTCTAAGTTGGATCGCCTGGCCGACAGACCCACGTAGGCCTACTAGTAAGGTGAGGGACAAGGTTTCAGTTAGCTTTATTATTTAGCTACGGTTAGCGCTTATGTTTCCTACATTTGTGAGTGTAAACTCAGTGTAAACTCCACTCGCGTTGTGCTCTTTCATATGAATGGTCAACATTTTTTAAAATTGTGTGGGATTATGGGTGGTGGTGTGTGTGTTTGGGGGGGGCAGGGGGCAAATAGCAGTTGTTTTTTAGGTTTTTTTCCCGATAAATAGAATGCCATTAATAGCCTCAGTAAATATGTATATTCTCATCGCATCTGTTCCTTCCGACATTTTTTTCTCTCCCATCACAAGAAAAAAAACAAAACAAACAAACACGCAAAAACAACTCGCGCTGCTCGTACATGCTCACGCAACTGGTGACGTGCGCTTGCGCATACACACATCTAGATACCAATCTTTATACCACGGAGGAGTAGGGGGGGGGGGGCAGGAAGAGCGGGGGTAGGGGCAGGAGGAGGGGAAAGGCATGCTGGGTAAAAAAAGGGCAAGTTTCTCACGACAAACACATGGTACACTGTAGCCACGGAAACAAACGACTTAGAAACAATGCAAAATAACTACTATTAACTACGATTTCCTAGTGTGTGGGAGGGGGGGGGGGTTAGGTGTAGGTTGGAGTGTGGGTGAATGGTGGTGGTGGTGGTGGTGGTGGGGGGCGTAGGGTGAAGGGATCTGGATGGCGATCAGGGGGAGGTGGGATCATGGCCTCAGACCATCCTTAGATGGATGACTATACAACAAAACAAAGAAACAAACCGACAGCCATAACGAACAACCCCCTCTCTCAGACACTCCCTGTCTCACAGTGACGAACCCTTCAGCACGCGATACTGTGTGCACACATTTCCAACTGAAGACCGTCTGTACCAGTGGACTGTTCTCAACTGCATGAGAGATGTATTGAGTTGGTTGCAGGTAGAGAAAGCTTAACTGCTGGGGGGGGGGGGGGGGGGGGGGGTTCAGACCAGCGATAAAGTGCACGACATGGCTTGGGTGTCTGGGGCTTAGGTGAGGGGTTGGGGGGGCAGAAAGTAGAAGAACAAAAAAACGTCACCATGCAAACTCCACGAAGCTCAAAGATTTGCATGCCTTTATATTATTAGTACACACAACGTAAGGGGGGCGGGGCCCAGTGGGAAAAATGGGACGGGGCTTCCTCGCCTCATCATTATCATCCACCAATCAACAGCTACAACACCAACAGGAAGATGGGAAAAGGGGAGGGGCCTGAAAGCCATTGTACGGACACCTGGTTTTATACATACTTCCTGCAATGCAAAAGTATCCATTAAATGTCATTTAATGTTGTATTCAGTTTAAAGATCTAAAAATGGGGAAAAATAGACCCTTTGGAGGAGATAATTTAACTTGTTTCCAGATCAGTTTAACCTTTCATAAGAAACAAGCCATATTATACTAATCACTTAATACAAAATAAATATGACTGAACACAAAATTAAACGTCCGGTTAAAATACACTTTTATCTGCAGCGCAAATGCTAAAAACACAGACACACACACACACACACACACACACAGCCACAATATACCCAAGCACAGTTTATCTACAGAAGCGTCTTTAAAAAACAAACATGCGAGCCAGTGCTGAAATGGGTAGAGAGGCCTCATTTGGGGTCTCTTTATTTTATATTACACACATCTGTTGACTAAAATATCCATCCATTCACACATAACCACAAACCAGACCCTTGACAACAACAGCTCCGTCCTTTACCACAGCAGAGGTTACTGTGACCGAAAGGAAATCACCATGACAACTGCCGGCCCGACAACTTTAAAAACTGACTGATTATGCATACAAAAACTGGACTGTAGTGGCGGCGGCGAGAGGTGGTGTCAGAGTTGGAAACAGAGTTTGTTCCTCGCTGACCTACTTAAGTACGGGTCACCTTAAAAGCATTTTAACTGTTGTCACTTACATGTCATTTTATTTTAAGCCAAACACCTATAACTTCTCAGATACACGTTGCTAGATAGTCCAGTGTGTGTTCTGTTTAGTTGTGGTGGTTTTATGCATTTAAAACAAAACAATAATACGCTTGAGTATCATTTAAGTTAAAAACTGAAAATGGATCAACATTGAGTATTTATATGTGAACGTGTGTTGAAGCAGCCAATAGGCATAATAGATAGCCTAGTTGTCCTCGATTGGCTGGATTCATGTCGATATAGGAAACTCAAACTTAAAAAAAGCAATGACAGAACATGTTACTAAACAACATAGCAATGCCAAAGAGTATTATTTAACACAACGAGCAACATCAGCAATCAAATGTACAAAGTTTTAAGATAATTTCTCTCGGATAAAAATCTAGTGGAATTTTAGTGTTTTGAGGACTAACTAAACTTACTATCCTTTGGTTTTGGTCTGAATACATATGTAAGTTTTGGTTTAAGAAACTCAACAAAGACAATACAAATAAATAAATACATAAAATATATTTTAAAACAATCATCTGCTCCTCTGCGCCTCTCTACAGATGAATCGCACAGCAAATAAAAAGCCTTGGCCTTTCATGGCTAAAACAAACAACTACACATTTTCAACAAACATCAACAACCAAAAACTGGACAAACACATACTACTTGTTCAAACCTATTCCTTGCAGGGACAGCCAGGATTATTGTTATGATAATGTAGCACGTCTACTTCATAGCTAAGAATGGATTTTACGATGACACACACAGGAGATAATGGGTCAAAACAAGTACATTTAGAAACTTCCCCCCATTGAAGCCAATCCAAAGCAACATAGTTTTATTGCTTCAACGTCGAGTGTGGAGTCTACAGGTGCAGGAGTGCATGTTCTATATTATCATGGAATATTCTATTGTAATATATAGGATTGTATTGTGTTTTAATGTATTCTACTGTGTGTGTGTGTGTGTGTGTGTAGGTGATGTGATGGTTGGCGGTAGGGGGCATGGTAGGCAAAGTGCAGCTTTCTAAGACGGAAACATGTTAGCATGGAGGTGGCCTCAAACTGTCATAACACCTTAGCTTATGCATGTGTAAAAACACACGCACACACACACACACACACACACACGTGAAATTGCACTGCAGGGAAGAGGTTGACGGCGGTTTTCGGTCAACATTAACTAAAAATTCACACCATGCGTACGGCACTCATCCACTAATGCGAAAAAAACCCAGCACTTTGCCATTTACAGTAACCCTACACAGTAGCGTTGGTGAAACCAATGTATCATAGTGTTTTTTTGTGTTGAGTGTAACAATATCAACGTGGAAATAAAGAATACATTTGATAGTGAAGTAGAGTGGTGTAAAGGTGCAGGTACAGGTCATAATAGGTTGGCCTCAACAGAGACAGGAGCCGGCTCTGCATCATAGAACCTGCTACACTACTTACAATGTGCTGTGCTTTGTAACATATCTGTAAGCACAGTAACAGAATACAGACACAATCTGTCACACTGTTGGAAAGCACAATTTTCAAATTAAATATGCCATTTGTTTTAACAGGTATAACAGGTAAAATTCACCCGAATCTACACTCAGCCAACCAACGTAGCCATATTTGTAGTTTTTTAAAATGTTCTTATTGTGTTGCACTCGCTCTAAGTCTCTATAAGGTCTATGTGGTTGTCTCAGTGAACTACACCTAGCACTATCATTACAAACACTAGAATATCATGAGTTACGTGGATGTCAGAAAGATGTTGTTTGTGAAGTATCATGGGTCATTACGAGTCAACAGTGGTGAGTTTGTGTAGTGTTTGTGAATACGTGTGGGTTTTTTCGTATGTGCGTACGTGTTTCTGAATGAGTGCCATTTAGTGATACTTCCGACAGAAAATCCACCAATGAGATGACACCCTGCCGGGAGGTCATCTTCCCCCTCCCCACCCAACGGCCATTTTGGTAGCACCTGCAAATCTCAGGCATTTATATGGTGTGTATTCAAGTCCAGTGTTCGAACACACACACACGGAAAGGAGTGGAAATGAGCAGTGTATGTGTGTGTTTAAGGATAGGGGTGGAGTGGGGGAAGGGCGAGGACTGAGGAAGTGGGGAGGGACTGTGATAGCAAGGGAAATGTACAGGCGAACGTATCGAAACTATAGCAACTACAACACGATTCTATGTAATCATGGCAGACGGTTACATCACGGGAACACGTCACGCGTGCACCAAAAAACAGCAGCACCACGAAACAACAGAGCCATGGAAATGAAATAAACGTTCCAGGAGGAAAATGAAAGTAAAACCAGAAGGAAAAACGAAAAAAACAATGACAACAGTTTCATCGTGATACTCGGGGACCAGGACAAGCCAGCGTTTCAAGTTTTTTTTTTAAAATTCGATTTTCTGTCTTTTTTGTCTTCACATTGTCTACAGTTTTCCAATATCCTATCTGTAAATGTAATTACTTTTTAATATAATCTCTTGTTTATGAATAGTCCTGAAGTCTGTGTGTACGATAGCAAGAGAATGCTGCGCATTTTTACATTTTTTGCTTCCTTCCTACTTCACATGAATCCTTGTTTGTTATTGGCTACTTTTGGTGGGGGGGTGTGGGGGGGGGGGGGGGGGTAGGACAAGGTGTCTGTCTTATTTCTAAGCTGCATAGTTTGCATAGTCCGTCACTTTCCCCGCCCCACTTTTATCTACACACCAACCAAACCCCTGTCAAATTTGCTCTCTATAATTTTGACTGGGAAAGCGGGGTTGGGAGGAGGGGGGGGGGTGGTTACCATGACAAACTGCCACTAGCCTCCACAGTGGTCTACAAACCAATGAACTACCCGACTGAAACAGATCCATCCATATTATGTGTGTGCTTCCATACTGGACCAAGAAAAAAAAAAAAAACATGCCTTTGTTTGCCTCGTATGTGGCTGGCAAGAAAAGCTCCTGCAATTGGTCAATTAGGGGAATGACAGACGTGTGTAACCAATCAGTGTCCAAAGAATTGCCTGCATTGTCGAGACAGTGTTGTGCAAAGAGCCAGAGAGAGAGAGAGAGAGAGAGAGTTAAATACTGTGATCGGCGTCGTCCCAGAATGCTTAGCTGCATGCCACCGTGCTCCAGAATGGTTATTGCTAGAACACATGGAGGTTAAAAGACGCGCTCTCAAAGTATTTAGCTCCAGAATTGCTTTCATTAGAACTGAAGAATGCCCAGTCGAAAATGACCATTCTTCACCCCTACACATCTCTACAACACATACATAGTCCAATACATCCCACAATATATTCAGAAACCTCTGGCTCAAACACAAAAAAAGAGTTTGCTGTTAGATGCTTGCCCCACAGATCCACAGCAGCCACTAGTTCTGTCCTCAAAGACTCACTAAAACGAAATAAACAATCAACAAAACAAAACAAAGAACAAAGCAAAATCGCATAGATCCTAATTTCTTTACAGGTTGCTAACCCATGTGTTGCTTCATACAATACATTTACATGTACAATTGTAGTAAATAGTTAGGCTTATTTGAACCCTCTTTTTTGTATTATGTTATGTGTTTTAGTCAGCTATAATGTGATGGCATTTTTATCATTTTTTTTCCCATTTGTCTTTGTTTTTTTGAACCCCCACCTGGCCTCTAGGTATACCTCATCTATCCTCTTATCTGTCATCGTTTAGTTGTGTCTTCCTAGCTGACTGGCCATCCCTCTTGCATTTTTGTGTTGTTGCTGTTAATCGTCGTTTTTTTCTATTTTCTGCTGGCTGTCGGTCGGGTTGGTTGGTTGGTTGGTCGGTCAGTTTCGCTCGGTGGAGCGGGTCGGTCGGGCTCGGCAACGGTCGTCGACGGGAGGGCATGGGGGGGTGGGAGGGAGGGGGTAGTGGGTGGGTTGGGTTGTTTGGGGGGAGGGGGTGGGGGGGGGGGCAGGGCGTTAGAGGTTGTTCTAGAAGCCCAGCGTTCCGCCAATGCTGGACGCCAGGACCACGCCCAGGATGACGCAGCAGATGATGATCATGATCTTCTTCTGCAGAGGGGAACAGGAAGCGAAAGAGAGAGAGACAGGAAGTGGAAAAGAGAGAGGCAGGAAGTGGAAGAGAGAGACAGGAAGTGGAAGAGAGAGATAAGAAGTGGAAGAGAGAGACAAGAAGTGGAAGAGAGAGTAACAAACAGTGGAAGAGAGAGAGGCAGAAAGTGGAAAAGAGACACATGAGGTGGATGAGAGACTCAGGAAGTGGAAGAGAGGGACAGGAAGTAGAAAAGAGAGACAGGAAGTGGAAAAGAGAGACAAAGTGGAAGAGAGAGAGAAAAAAAGAGACGTCTCGTCAGAGGAAGACTGAGGGGGGGAGGGGTTAAAGGGGAATGGGCTTCACCTTGCAGCACACAGGAAATACATCTGATAGTCATCGGCCCAAAGCAACAACAAACACAATTTGAAGATGTCACACTATGTTTTGAGGACTCTACAATCTCAAAAATCTTGGTGTCTTGTTCGACCCTATGATTTCTTTTGATCAACATGTAAAAAGCATAACCAGAAGTGCATTCTCTCATCTTAGAAATATTGCTAAAATTAGATGCTATCCGCAGCGGACTCAGAGACGCTCATCCACGCATTTATATTGTCTAGGCTAGATTACTGTAATGCCTATAAAATCCTGCATGGACTACCACCATCCTAACTGAACGACCTTATTATTCCTTACTGTCCTTCTCGGCCCCTCCGGTCTTCAGGAGCTGGCCTTCTATCAATCCCAAAATTTAAAAGGAAATCAACAGGACACAGAGCGCTCTCTTACAGAGCGCCCTATCTGTGGAACAGTCTGCCACCTGCCATCAGGGAAGCTGACTTACCTCTTTACTCGCTTATTTGGCTCCTAGGAGTGTCTCTCGGCTCTCATTACAGGTAAATCGACCTGTTAGCCAGCACTAGCCTACCCCTGCTGCCGAGGGGTACCTGATTGAGGATGTGTGTGTGTGTGTCTGTGTGTTTTGCCTGCCCCATCTAACCACAAGGTTGTGTCTGTCTCAGGGTGTTGCTGTGATCATGACTGGATGTCTGGCCACTGCACTGGACGGCTACTAGCTGCTCACCAGCCAGCACCTCATCACCATGAACACATTAATTTCCTATTTTCTTTGTACTTTAAATGCCTGCTGTAATACTATGAGTGTCACTTATGGCACCAATTGCACTCCTAACCATCCCTGGAAAGAGGGATCCCCCACTCTGCGTGCCTTCTCAAGATTTCTTCCAGATAATCAAGGGTGTTTTTTCTTGCCATTTGGAGGGCTGGGGTTAGGGGGTGTCATAAAATGTGTGGCCTGTGAAGCCCTTTGAGACTAGTGATTAAGGGCTATACAAATAAAATTGACTTGACTTGACCTTTTCAGTACATTGCCTTTCTCAATTTCGTGTTTCTATCGCTATTCTCAAACTATAATGTTATCACGTATGTGTGTACGTGTATGTGTGTGTTTGTGCATGCCCGTGTATGTGTTACCTTGCGCGCTTGGCTCTGGTATTTGACTGCCTTCTTGGTATCAGATACAGCTCGCTCTACATAGTCCACGGAGTGTTCCACGTTGTACTCAATTCTGTCGATCATCTCTCCCTGGGAAAGACATCACAAAGTAATACAACATTGGGAACCTAACTGAACAGTTCCGATTTGAATTGTTTAAGTCGAAATTTCTTAATTCTAAATTCAAAATTTAAAACTCAAAATTAAAAATTTAAAGGAGTGTGCTTTCAAAGTGGATGATGGTGTTAACATTGTTTATGTTTACATTCTTTTTTTGGGGTCTTCCCTACCTGGCTCTCGACCAGCATGGCCATGTCGACGAACATGTCGTGCAGCTCACGGATGCTGTTTTCCAGCTTGATGATCTCAGTGTGTCGGGTCTCAATCTCGTTCAGAGCCTGCTTGGTCATCTGGGAGTCCATCTTGATCTGTAGGGACGTTGGGGGTTTTGACGAGACTTTGATGAACCGATCATCGCCATTATCATTCAGACATGAATCACCTATCAATGTGATTTGTATTTTTTTTGTAGGTGGGGTGTGGAATTAAAATGGTAATGAGAGACTTCCCAGAGGACATCTCACTGGTATTCCAGAGAACTATAACTGTAACTGTACCAACACAATTATTAATTATTATTAGTATTAGTATTAGTATTAGTATTATTATTATCTACTCTTGTGAAGCACTTTGCGACCATGTTCTGTGAAAGGTGCTATACAAAATAAACTTTACTTACTTACTACTTACAGTTATAAGCCTTGTGTGCACAAGAAGAATGGCATTACAGTAGGATCATTTAAGATACAAATAGGATTGATATGTATCCAGGCTAATGTAACCATTTTACAAAATAGATTTAACATGGCCTTTTAGTTATGGCCCTGTTGGTGTTAGGTAGCTAGATAGCTTTGTGATTAAAGACCCAGATCACCTTAAAGCTGAATCTGCAACCAAGTAAATTAGAATCTTCTGGAGAAGACTAATTACGTTTAAGAATTCACTTAAACTTTGATGGATGCTTAATACTAAACCCACATTTACATATATTTATAGACCCATTCCAGGTCTTCTTCTTCAGGGGATGTTGGGACATGTAGTCATCCTTTGGCACATGCCTGCACACAACTTACCTCAAAAACCTACCTGATCAAATATAAAAGTGAAAATAAAAACCACCGCGTCATGCCATGGACAAAAACCAGCCCGAAGTAAACCCAGCTTTCATCAATGGCATGACATTTAGTAAACATGGCCCCAACGCAACCAGGCATGTTTGACAATTTGAAAAGAGATTTCTTTCTTTTCCTCTTCGAAAGGTGCAGAATAGTGGCATGGGCCGTATTCACTTGATGTAACAGCGCACCTCATGGACGTTTTGCCTCCCTGATTTAAAGTGTAAGTGAACCAGTTTCAGTTTGAATTCCAACACATTTTTACAAAGATGCGTTTTGGGCTGAGAGTTCTAGGGAGCAGGTGGGATGTGTTATCCCCATGGTTACGACCCACAGCACCTTTGTGTTACTTTTTGTTTAAGCTAGTGCTGTCGTTGTGTATGAGCTTCGTAAGGAGCAATGTTTTATATGAAATGCGCCGATAAGTGTCCGATAAGCTTAATTCTCTCGGACGCGGCCATCAACATTAACCGCTGCCCAGACGGAGCTCCACACAGCCACACCCCTTCGTTGTGACGTCGAAGGGACACCTTCGAGGCACTTCCACGTCGCAAAAAGAGAGTGACTTGAGTTCAGAGCAGAGTAGAACTTTCACAAACCGGGTGGCGGAGACCGGCAAAAACATTGGATTTTACACCTGTTTTCTCTGTCTTATTTTAGTAACAGTGACAAAATGGCATAGAGTACTATGCCGAACATCATACAAGACATATTGCCACGTTTAAAACCAAAAAAAACGATTTTGGGTTCACTGCCGCTTTAAAAAAGAGTGGATAGGGATGCAAAACAGCGCCAGTTCAACGTGACCCAGATACAGAGCAGGGCTCAGGGCTCAGGTGCGCAGCTTACATCATCCGTGAAGATGGCCAGCTTGCCACTCTCCAACATATCCTCCAGTTCCTCATTGGTGGTGGTTCTCCCAGCTGAGGAACACACACACACGCGCACATGCACATGTGCACACACATACACAGGCAGAGATGCATAGATACACGCACACACGCAGTTAGGCATGCACGCATGCACACACACATAGGCACACACACATAGGCACACACACACACACACACACACACACAAACACACACACACACACACGCACACGCACACACACAGTCAAGCATGCACACACACATGCACACACACACACACACACATAGTCAAGCATGCACACACACATGCACACACACACACACACATGCAAGAAGCAAGACACAAGAGAGAGAGAGAGAGAGAGAGAGAGACATGCACACACACACACACACACACACACACACACACACACACACACACACAGAAGGGTAGGGATAGAGAGGAGGGAAGGAGCGAAAGTGAAGGACAAAGGAGTACAGAGTCATAGTGAGAGAGAGAGAGAGAGAGAGAGAGACACTGTTTAGTGATTGTGGCATTGATTGAAACAACTAGAATGTATCCTGTTCATTCAGCATATAGCATAGCATGACATAGCTTTGTTAGCTTGGGCTATAGGAAAGGTTAGATTCTGTTATCAACGCTAGCAGTCTAGTTACTAACCTTCACTCTAGTCACTGGGTTCTCCTCCTAGTATAGTGACCTAATTGTGTCGGGAGCCATTACTATCACAGTGTGATTTGTGATGTCACAGCTGCGATGTTCGACACGCATGTGTGCGTGTGTACATGTGTATGCCCACATCACATGTTTGTGTGTGTGTGGGGTTTGTATTCATGACACACCTAGCCACACCGCCTGATTAAATGTGTGCGCGTGTGCATGCACGTGTGCATGTGTGGGTGTGTGGTGGGGGCTGGGTGTCAAGGGGGGTGTTTCTGTTTGACACGCACAAGGATCAGGTGTATTTGGTTTTGTGTACTGTGTACTCAGAGTTGCTGTCTGACATCTCAGTGTTTGCGAGGCAGCAGACCAGCAGTCCCGCACGGTGGCGGCCGGCCCATAAGGGCGTCTGGGGCGGCGCCCTGGCTCTGATTGGCTCCCAAAAGGTTTTTAAAAAATACAAATATATTTAAATAATAAAATAAATTGTTGTATTTTATTAATCATACAAAATCTAGTGGTTATTGGTCAAGCCCATACGCTATTTACTGCCCTCATACACAATAAAGTAGGCTTGGGGCGCCAGGCCATTCACTGTCCACATTTGACAGTGTTTTTTTGTAGATGTCATTGGTTTTGTACAGACCCTATTAGCAGCCCTGCTACGGCGCTACCTGAATTGTGATTGGCTGCCTGCCCCTGCTGTCACAGCAGCACTCACTGCTGTGTCAGTTGACAGTGACAAAAAGTGCAGCTTCGGCGCCTGTGCCTCCGGCGGCAGCAAACTGTGTTAAAAGTCTGCTTTGGTCGACTTTTTCGAGACTTTCTCTCGGAGAAAAGCTTTTGGTCCAAACAGCGTCTCGTTCAGAGACTCTGCCCGCTCTGGTGCGCTCTGTCAGCAGGCTCCAGCAGCGCTGAAATTTACCTGGCTGCACTACAGGTACATTTTGTTGCTTGTTACCCAGAAATCAACCATTTAACAGGGGAGGCCTAAAAAAACATCTCCATCACTTGAATTAGCAAAATGCCCACATTTGTTCGAGCTCGCAGCCTGCAGGATAAATCTGCTCCCTCGCACCACCAAGTGGCCCAGCTCAGGTCCCTCTCATCATCTGGTGTATGCGTGTATAGTCCTGCATTAAATGTGTGCCTGTGTATGTGGTTCTCCAAACGTGCGTCTGTGTGTGTCATGTGTGCGTGTGCGTGCGTGTGTGGGCGAGGTCTGCATGATTGAAAGCGATGCGTGTGCAAATCGCATTATGGGAGGCAGGAAAAAAATGATGGTGTGCATGTTTGTGTTGGTGTGTGTGGGCGGGCATGCATGCATCCATGGGTGCACGAGTGTGAACTGTGTCTGCCTTTGTGAAGGTCAGTGCTTAACTCACTGAGGATATAGACGCACCACCCCTGCAATCTGTGTCTTATACACACACACATTAGGTACAAATATTTTCCTTATCGCTGGCTGAATCTGAATCTGTGACACTGAGTTATTATGGTGTCAAAGTGTTTGTGTGCATATGTGTGCACTTGTGTGTGTATGTGTGGGTGTGTGTGTCTCAGGTTTTTCGTCAGCTTTTATTTTGGTAATCTGTACCAAATGACTTTACATAGGGAAATTAGCTGTTGTAAGCAATACAGTTTTGTATGACATAATTAAATGTATGAGGGCGCAGTACTATTTTCTCCCTGTATAACAATAATGCATCTAATCTAGTCTCACAAATCAGACAAGATTAACATTTAAAGTCTGATGGCAGATGAGCTCAAATTTGGGCGAACGGGGCGTTTCATTTTCAAATTTATTTTCGACCAATCATGTTGCTGGGGGCGGGGATCTGTAGACACGCGTTACATGGAATTGGTCTCTACTGGAAACAACCGGACCGGCAGGGAACCACAACAAACGTGATATTGCAGACCATTCATCTCAGATCCAGAAGAGGACTGATAACTAAAGCAGCAAAGTAGCATGTGGGAAGACAAGCTAAAACGTCCTGTCCGAACACCAAAGGCCTTAGACAAAGTGTCTGTAAAGGTTTAAAATCAAACCTGTGTAGTACTGGCCACTGTAGAAATACATTTGTTAAAGGAACTATATGTAGGATTGCGTCCTCTCTGGCCAAAACTGTTATTGCAACCACGTTGTAAATACTGTACAGCGTGGTACTCCCTCCCCCTCCCCCCCCAGAGTAGCGGTTGCCAGATTCCCCGTTCCCGGATTACTCAACACAACACTGCGTCTACTAGAAGGAGCAACCATGACAAGTGTTTTACATACTGTTCTTTGCTTCTATTTAGGTAAAGAACATAGAATTGCCTCTGTGTATGAAGTGTGCTATACAAAATACACTTGCCTTGCATAGATCCCTGATAATATTGACCAACTGCATCACCGTCACCGGGGCTTCATAGTAATGTGTCCGAGGAGAGCAGCCCTCTCGGACACACACACATGCTGTTACCGCTGTTTTATTAGCATCCACACTTCCAGACCATCACCGGGGCTTCATAGTAATGTGTCCGAATAGAGCAGCCCTGTCGGACACACACGCCAGCTCTGACCGCTGTTTTATTATCATCCGCACTCCCACACCGTCACCGGGGCTTCATAGTAATGTGTCCGAATAGAGCAGCCCTCTCGGACACACACGCCAGCTCTGACCGCTGTTTTATTATCATCCACACTGCAGTCGGTGTGCAGTAAATGGCACCCTCAATGGTGTGAAATCCTTACATAGTCATTGAGCAAACGATACTGACTTCGTGAAAACGCCCATGAGGCAACGACGCAATGATTCGCTTCAAACATGTTTTTCTAGCAAAAACTGAATAATGGCGATAAGCCAAATATAATTCTAAAGATATACTGCAATAGCTCACTCCAGTGGAAACATGGACCATTTTCATTACCCAACTAAAATATATTTGGTAGGCTAATAGTGCAATGTAAACATGTTCACGAATGCATTTAGTAACGTCAGACATTTCTGACCCGAAACATTTGTAGCTGCAGCCTTCCTTATACAGTAAATGGCTGCAGCTCAGCCTATCTGACAACCCGGATGGCGACACAGTACTGACTTCGCGATTGGACGCTAGGCAGAAGGTGGCGCAACAGACCAAAACACAAAATGTAAACAAAACAGTTTTCCTGGCCCAGAAATATTGCGTTTGAAATTAAATATTCTGGCTGGACTACTATTATGTCTGACATAAATACTTGAAATTAACATGATTCCTCAATGTCTATTGACATATTAGGGTCATTTTATGATTACTTTGAGTACATTTCTTACGTATAGCTCCTTTAAAATCATCTTCTGTGTATCTCCGTAACAAAACAGGAAACTAGGCGTAACTCCGCCCCTCACACTTTCTGGTTTCCGGCCCAGGCGTTGTGCCATCTCCTCCCATTGCCTAACTTCTGGATCCGAGATTACAACTTATCTAACGGGTAATGACTGGTGATATTACAGCTGACCAGACTTTAATTGCAGTCTTTGGGGTTGAGTTTCATCTATGATCATCAAGCTGTACACTTGTTGAGTGTGTGTTTAGTATAATCCATTCAACTAAATCTAGATCAGACATGACCAGACATTACCTTGCTAACATCAGGGCCATTTCACTTCAAATCTGATAGATGGTCAATAATAATAATATTATAATATAATAATATAATATAATAACCCCAGGTCTTGATTTTCAGGGCATGCTGGGATATGTAGTCATACGTCGACACGTAACCTACCTCAAAAACCTACCTGGTATATAAACATAAAAACAGGAAAGTAAAACCAGACATTGACTAAAACCCGGCCAACGATAGCCATTAATGTTTGTGATTTTCTAATTGGCAGATGGGTTGCCGGGGGTGATGTTGTGCGGTGACTCACTGATTTCCAGCTGCCTCTGGATGCGGTCCTTGCAGCGGTCACGGTACTTGGACTGCGTGGTGTTGTACTCAGTCATCACCTCCACAAACTTACGCGACAGTGTCGAGTGCTGCGAGGGGACGAGAGACATAGATAGAGAGAGAGAGAGAGAGAGAGAGAGAGAGAGACAGAGACAGAGAGACAGAGAGAGAGGGGGGGGGGGGAGAAAGCGGATGGAAATAGAGAGAGAGCATATGGGGAAGACAGAAAGAGAGAGAGAGAAAGAGAGAGAGAGAGAGAGCGAGAGAGAGAGAGAGAGAGAGAGAGAGAGAGAGAGAGAGAGAGAGAGAGAGAGAGAGAGAGAGAGAGAGAGAAAGATAAAAGGAGTGGCTGTTACAGATCTGTTGCGTGACGTTGACTTTGACAGTCCGACTAATTCCGACTTTGTGATTCTGCCTTTTCAAACGTTATGTTAAAAGTAGGCTGGCTCCTATACAGTAAACACCAACGTATGTTCTCTTCATGTTCGGCACTACTGTGTGTAAAGGAGATTTGGTGCATCCTTAGCATGACAGAGTCCTATGCGGAGGGAGATCTACAGCTGCAGGCAGGCCTAGCTGCAGGACAGGCTTGCTGTATACATTGAGATCATTGGTGGTTCCAGTGGCATGTAAACAAGGGAGGTGGGTGGAGCTGCCCTCGGATCAACAAACCGCCAGACCACTGCAACTGAACGCTGATCTGTAACATTTGTGAATGTAGAATACGACTCAAGGGTTTTCATGCAGGTTTTACTCCAGAGTCCTGGAGAATAACCAACATGAGAGCCAGGTGACTAAACATGAGAAATAGTTTCTGTGAAATGTTTGTGTGTGTGTATTGGGGTGTGTGTGTGTGTGTGTGTGTGAGTGTGTGTGTATGGGGTGTGTATTTATGTATGTGTGTGTGTATGTGTGTGTGTGTGTGTGTGTGTGTGTGTGTGTGTGTGTGTGTGTGTGTGTGTGTGTGTGTGTGTGTGTGTGTGAGTGTGTGTGTGTATTTGGTGTGTATTTATGCATGTGTGTGAGTGTGTGTACATGTTTGTGTGTGCGTGTATGTGTATTGGGGCGTGTATTTATGTGTGTGCGTGTACATGGGTGTGTGTGTGTGTGTGTGTGTGTGTGTGTGTGTGTGAAAGGGCTTATATATGTGTTTGCTATCTCATTATGTGTTCATGTGTGCACACACTGTATCCATATTGTGTGAGATCAGGGCCTGGCTGTCACATCCTAGTCATCTTGGCAGTTATTGTGCTGATACTGCAAAGCCTTGCAATGATGCAGTTCACATTACTGCCACCAGGTGGTAGCAGGAAACACATTGACACTAGGTGGCAGCCAATGACAGAGCAGAATACTTCAGGGTCAAATAAAAAATGGCTGGCTGGTTTCAAAGAGATTTTTTACCAGCCAGATGGTTATACAGAGAAAATCTATGAGCACCAATGACCTTGTATCTATTTGTACATTTTTTAAATGATGATGGAACCATTAATGACAAAATATGTATTCAGTTATCAGTAAAGGTATTTATAATACATTTTGAGGTATAGCGGAACAATATTTGTGTTCCAGTGTCAGTATATACATGCAAAATTTTAGTAGCTGTTATCCTACCTGATTTGGTCATAAGGTGGATGGGTGAACATTGTTAAACACAAAGGGGACGTCCAAATATGGCGATGAATGAACATGCCAGGGGAAGGTGGAGGGGCGTGTCTTACCTGTGTCTTACGGATCCTCAGGTCTGCTGATGATCTGTTCAGTCCCTCCTCCTGCTCGATGCTCTGCTCGATGGCTGCGGGACACACACACACACACATATGGTCACATGTGTGTGCTCGTTTTTGTGACATATGAAGACAATTTTATGAAAACACACCTTCAATATCAGGATGCTCTGAAAAATTAGGACATTTTTGGAGTCCTCATTTTTCCGAGCTCACTACAGTGTTCTAGACGACCCTAGAATGCCCCTAAACCAGAAATCTGAAATTATCTGAAATGTCTTCACGTTTCACCATTTTATGACTTGAAGTGTGTGAGTGTGTTTTTATTGTTTGCTCGTCTGTGAACGCTCCCTAGTGGTCGGTTTTGGAACTAACACATTTTTAACACATGCATAGTCACCTGACATTTTGTTCGAGCACACTCTCCAACTTTTTAAGCTAGAGTTAGCATTACTTGAATACACATAATCCATGTAATCATAAAAATCCCAAATTCCTCAATTAAATACATAGGCTAATTTAGCATCAATTAGCCAGATAAGCTAATGTTAGCGAATTAGCTGAAAAAAATGAAAAGGACTTGGAAGGCTACATGGAAAATTCTCCAAACAGAACTTAAAGGAGTGCACGAGAAATTAAGGTAATTCATTACTTTTTCTTCATTTACAACTACAGAGATAGTTATTCTCTAAGCTGTTGTTAAATTTAAGTGTTCTTGACCACACATTTTCCATAGCACTATATATTTTGCCAAATTGATGATATTGGTTGTTTAGTACAGATAATTGTATTTGTGGAGCTTATAGTATTATAATTATTTTATATAAATATAAATAATTTATAGTAAATTCTATATAAATAACAGTATTTATCTTTGAAGGTGTTATGGTAGCTTACAGTAGCCTATTATGATTGCAGTTGCACAGGGTTTGCACTGATCGGTTAGCCTAATAAGCTAATGACATACTGCATTAGTAAGTAAATGAGTAAGATATGGCTATAGGCAGAATAATACCATTTGATAAATCCTTATTTGATTCAAATCAAGTATTGGCATTTTCTGTATTTGTCTCGCTGACTTTTTGTCATCTTCCAATGTAGATGTTTGCTAGTTGAGGAGCACATGGGCAATTGAAGAGCATGTCAAAAAAGAGAGCCAGACTTGGTCCTGAGGCTGAGGCTATTCAGTTTATTCTTTCCAGAAGTGACAAGCCTTGTTGTAAGGTCAAATGGATCAATGACTATAAATGTATATTATACACACTCTACACTGGGTCATACCATATTGGGACGTCATCTGAAACACATTTACACAGAGTTACACAGCCGAAGCACAAAATGAGGACATGAACTGAACACAATTAGAGTCAGGTCTCCTGACTCTAATTGTGTCCTGATATAGTCTGATATAGTCTATAAACATGTTTGTGTGTGTGTGTGCTGAATACCCACCACTTTACCCAGGCCTTTGGACAATCCTCCTAGTCACTTATAAAAAAAGTGCTTTCTGTTCTTTTTTTTGTTTCTTCTTATCACTTTAAAGTGCCATTTTTATACTATTGTATTTTTATATAATAAGTGCCATTATATAAATCTAATGTATTATTGTACTAATAATAATAATTATGGTCAGAGCATAAGGAAAAGCAGGTTCATAGTATCCTGGGAGGGAAAATGGAACACAAACACAATGTCTCTTCAACCATGCCCCGTCTGACGCCCCATCCTGTTACTGTACATATTTCTCTCTCTCTCTCTCTCTCTCTCTCTCTCTCTCTCTCTCTCTCTCTCTCTCTCTCTCTTTCTCTCTCTCTACTCTCTCTACCTCTCCCTCACTCTCCTTCTCATGCTCTGTTTTTGTCCGGCCTCTCTCTCCCGGGCATCACCAGCTTCCACACCGCGCCTGTCTCCCTATCAAAGGAACTCTGATGTAACGGAGCAGAAAGCACATGATAGAGAGAGCTAGAGAGAGAAAGGGGGGAGGTGGGGCATTGAGACCAATTGGGTGGTGAAATTAGACAATAGCAGAATCCTTCTCAGCATCTCCTCCCTCTTAATCCTACCTCTCTCTCTCTCTCTCTCTCCCTCCCGCTTTCTCGCCTTCTCTCCTTCTATTGTTATTCTCTGCTCCCTACTTGCCACTTCGTTTTTTTATTGTCAGCACTCACTCTTTTTGTTTTTTGGCTTCTCCAACCTGACACTTCACCTGCCTGCCTCCTCTACCCTCTTCTTCCTACTCCTTCTCCTCCTTCTCCCCTCTCTCCTATCCTCTACTATTCCCTCCTATCCTCTCCCCCCCATCTACTCTCCTTTCCCTTCTCCTGTCTACATCTGTTTGTATTCTGCCAAATATGTGTGTGTGTGTGTGGAAGGATATTCTCATCCCAGTCTGCCTACAGAGAGTGAATATCTCAGAATACACACAAACACAACAGAGCCCACGTAGAGGTGGGACGACTCGATGGAGAAACGTGTTGAGATGAGGAGGCGTCACATTACATCACCATGAAAGCTACCCTCCTCTGGTCGTGAGAAGGGAGAGGAGAGGAGAGAAGAGGAGAGGAAAGGAGAGGATGGAAGGGGAGGGAAGGAGGGATGGGGAGAGGAGGATGGAAGGGAGGAGAGGGGATGGAGAAGAAAGGAGAGGGGGATGGTGGGGAGGGAGAGGAGCAGAAGGGAATGGAAAGGCAGGGGAGAGACAAGAGGGGGGTGGAGAGAAGGGGAGGGTGGAGAGACTGAGATGTCTCTCGTAGAAATGTCTCTCAAATTATTTAAAAATGACGTGCATATATTATGTTATTTATTTCAATCTCAATATGAATCAACCACATGGTCAATGCCCTACAGTTATATGTAGAAAGAGAACAATGTGTCCTGTTTTTGTGTTTGTTAGTGTCCATGCAAATATGTATCACAGGGCAAATGTTGCCTCTTGGATCTTTCAAGGGCACTTTGACCTTCATTGTTTATAATGTTATAAAAACACAGCATGGAATAAAGTATTTTACAAATGTTTTATCATTTAAAAACATATAATTAATTAACTGTCCTCCACATTAAATGTATTTATTTCAGTAAGTCATTTGGAATTTCCCTGAACCCTTACTATATTAATATTCAATAACATACATAATATATCAGCTCTAATATAATTCATCAAGAAACAACACACATCAAGATGAAGTAGAAATTGGAACCAGCACCCATTAAACCAATTTTTCAGGCAGCCATTTTGGTCACATTCTAAGCCAATGGAGAGTGGGGGCCGGGTTAACATGTATGCTTTCTATCCTTATATACACCTCTATGGTCAGCAGCAATCAGATCAGAAGGAGTGCTTGGCCAATAGCAGTGCATTGTAAACTAAAGCACACTACATCTCTGTCAAATACATATTGTACCAATAGAACAGAAGAACGAGTTACAACTAAGCGTTAGCCTTAGCATGCGCTGGGCTTTGGCCGCTAACGGTAACATAACTCCCACACACCTTTTCAACACCCGCCAGCCAGCCCCGTGGTATTATGGGATACACTGTGAAGCTGCTGTGTCTGAGGAAAGGGCTGTGTTGAACAACAGCGGATCGCTTATATAATGCTTAAAAGTGTGCCGTATCTGTAACGGCAGTGTTTGTGTGTGTGTGTGCGGATGTGTGTGTGTGTCTCTTGCGAGTGACGTTCCCCTCTGGGATGTGCTTGCCTTCCTGGCTTCAGGCCCAGCTGCTCTCTCCCGAATCCTATCATGACTCAGCAAATATCAGCCAGCTCTGACGGAGTGTGTGTGTGTGTGTGTGTGTGTGTGTGAGAGAGAGGGGGAAGGGTTATGGGTTTGTGTCTTTGAGTGTGCTATGACAAGGGCATAGTGAGGAAGTGTGTGTGTGTGTGTGTGTGTGTGTGTGTGTGTGTGTGTGTGTGTGTGTGTGTGCATGTGTGCGTTAACATGCACGTGCGTGTGTGTGTGTGTGTGTGCATGCGTGTTTGTGTGTGTGTGTGTGTGTGTGTGTGTGTGTGTGTGTGTGTGTGTGTGTCTCGGTGCACAGCCATCTTAAACAAGGCTTCATTAGCTTCTCAGTAAACATCAATAGTGCATCAGGCCTGCTTGAGAGATACATTGATCTGAACTGGGAAAGTTGGCTGTAGCCTGACGCATTGACTGTCTTACCCACCTGCTAGCTTGTCTGTCTGTCTGTTTGTTTCACTTCCTGTCTGTTTGCTCACCTGCCTTGCTCTCTGTCTGTCTGACTGACTCTCTCTCTCTCTCTGACGGACTAACTGTCTATCTGTTTCTCTCTCTAGCAGATTAACTAGCTGTTTATTGGCCAGGTTAGCCTTCTATCTGTCTGTTTCTTATCTCTCTAGCTGTCTATCTGTGTGGCTGCGTGTCTGACTGACTAACTAGCCGTCTATCTGCATGACAGCATGTCTGTTTGACTAGCTAGCAAGGACGTTTCTGACCTCCTGGGGCCCTAAGCCACAGCCTTCTTGGGGTTCCCCCTCAAGAAGGCTTGAGGGGGAACCCCTTTCTCAATTTTCATAGATTCTGCTAAATTAAGAGCAAACAATGTATGCTACAATGCTTTCTGCTTCATGCAGAATTTATTTATTCTATTTGAACACATTTTGAGATTGATCTGAGGATCAAAATCACTGAAGAATTTTATACAAAAAAAGGTTGACCAAATGTATTTATTTATTTATATCTTGAAGGGGGGCCCCCTGGAGGCTTGGGGGGGGGCCCCCCTTCAAGATATAAATAAGCCGTTGCCTGTATAGCTAGAAACGGCCCTGCTAGCTAGCTATCTACCAATCTGCCTGGTTAAGTTACTGTCTGCATCTCTCTGACATAACCATGGCGACCATAGCACTCGCGTTGCACTCTTTGTGTCGCTAGTAGCTTTTGCTAAGCTAATGATGCTATAGTTATAGTGATTAATGGGATTGGCTGCGACGATATATAAATAATCATTCAATCAAGTAATTGTAACAACAAAGGTCCCATGAGAACAGATTCTTCTCCAGTAGGAGTGAGTGAGCAGGACACAGAGCTTCTGCCCAAGTATCCTTATGGGCCTTATTCACATAGCGACCATCTTGGTTACATATTCAGCATTCAGTTCCCCCCACTCAGCTAGCATTTAGAACCAAGATGGCCACTAGGTGAATAAGGCCCATTGTGGACAAATGCTAATGGGAGCCTACCTACCTATAACTATATTAGTAATGATGCAAATCCCACTTCTGTTGACCTTGTACTAACATTGTAAATATAAAAAATACAACAAGCTATACAGTCATGCTGAAGCCCATGGAGGCCACATGAGAGATTTCCGACGTTTTCCTGACGGGCGCATACGTGTGTTTGTGTGTGTGTGTGTGTGTGTGTGTGTGTGTGTGTGTGTGTGTGTGTGTGAGTGTTTTATTCATACTGTCTGAATATAGAATGGTCTATGTGTATACCTCTACCTTTAAACATCTGGGAGTGCAACACACACGAGCTGTGTGTCTTTATGAGCATGGTGTGTGTTAAGACACATTATCTACTTGTTATTTGGTTTCTGTTTTGGTGATGTGTGTCTCCATTTATATGCGTATGTGCCCAAGGCGTTTGTGTATGTGTGTGTGTGTGTGTGTGTTTGTGTGTGTGTGTGTGTGTGTCTGTTTGTGTATGTGCCCATGGTGCGCTTGTGTATGTGTGTTTGTGTGTGTGTGTGCCCATGGTGTGTTTGTGTATGTGTGTGTGTACGTGTGTGTGTGTGTGTGTGTGTGTGTGTGTGTGCACCCCTGGCAGTTGGCATTAAAGCAGTGATGCCCTTGAACTCTCTCAGTATGAACAGGCATGGCTGCACTGAACAATTCTGTGTGTGTGTGTGTGTGTGTGTGTGTGTGTGTGTGTGTGTTTGCATGTGGGTGTGTGTGTTTGCCCATGGTTTGTGTGAGAGAGAGTGAGAGAGAGAGAGAGAGAGAGAGAGAGAGAGAGAGAGAGAGAGAGAGAGAGAGACAGACACACACACACAGAGTCACAGAGGCACACAAAGACAGATCGAGTGATGGATAGCAAAATAGAGTGATTAAGAGGAGCCAAGCGTTATCGTCCAGAACCCAAACTCCCACATGACCATGTCTGGGTCTGTGTGTAAGCATGTGGGTGTGTGGGTGCACGTGCACGAGCATGGGTGCACGTGCACAAGCATGTGTGCACATTTGCACCAGTAGGCGAATTTTATGTTGTGGTATATAAATCAAAGTCACAGAGACTAGTAGTTACTGGATCAGCAATAATCTCATATCTGGTGATAGGCAGTCATGGTCTCAAGGCATACTTAAAGGGCCTCTATTTTACCACCAGGTGTCAGTGTGATTAGCCATTACAAGCCGTGTCAAAATTGTGATGTCACTACCCTCTAGTGACACCACAAGTCAGAGTGTCCACCCAGATGTATGATGGATAGATTAGCCTACCAGTTGGTAGAGTCCACTGGGTAGGCTGGTAGACTGATCTAGTCATCATACATCTGGGTGGACACTCCCACTTGTGGTGTCACTAGAGGGTAGTGACATCACAATTTTGAAACGGCTTGTAATGGCTAATAACACTCACACCTGGTGGTAAAATAGGGGCCCTTTAAAAAACGTAAATGCATTAGAAAAACTAGCATGGCTATTTCCAACTAGGACACATTTCAAAATGTTGGTGTTTATTCATGTGATGGAGGCTTTATCAGAAGAGAGTCCTGTCCACCGTAAGGTTGTGCCTGCCTGCGTGACCCATCATACGTCTTTATCGAAGTGTTTGACTACAACAATAGCAATTCTGACTATTATCTTATCTATTGTATCCAACTCTTATCTTGTAAATGACAGGAAGTGTCCAAACCACCATCAATCTCTCTCTCTCTCTCTCTCTCTCTCTCTCTCTCTCTTTTTTTTTTTCTCTCTCTTTTTTTTCTCTCTCTCTTTTTCTCTCTCTCACTCCCTTTCCTACCTTTTAATTTTGAGCGGACTTTGTTGGCTGTCTTCTTGATGTCAGCTGTGAGGTCCTCCAACTCCTGCTTGGTCTCTGAGAGAAAGAGAGAAAGAGAGAGAGAGAGAGAGAGAGAGAGAGAGAGAGAGAGAGAGAGAATACAGTTATTAAGCACATAAGTTCATTGTAAAATGGCATCAAACCAAATATGTCGAAACCTGAATTAATTAGAAAACAAGAAAGGCTATGGTGTAAACCTGAGTCTAAAACTGTATGTACACTTTTAACTGTATGTACTGAACAACAAATGATACCTTCCATGAACAGCTTAACGTTGCCGACTATGTTATAGCAGAACTACTGATCCAGCGGTCCTACTATGTTATATCAGAACTACTGATCCAGCAGTCCTACTATGTTATAGCAGAACTACTGATCCAGCGGTCCTACTATGTTATATCAGAACTACTGATCCAGCAGTCCTACTATGTTATAGCAGAACTACTGATCCAGCGGTCCTACTATGTTATAGCAGAACTACTGATCCAGCAGTCCTACTATGTTATAGCAGAACTACTGATCCAGCAGTCCTACAATGTTATAGCAGAACCTCTGATCCAGCAGTCCTACTATGTTATAGCAGAACTACTGATCCAGCGGTCCTACTATGTTATAGCAGGACTACTGATCCAGCAGTCCTACTATGTTATAGCAGAACTACTGATCCAGCGATCCTACTATGTTATAGCAGAACTACTGATCCAGCAGTCCTACTATGTTATAGCAGAACTACTGATCCAGCAGTCCTACTATGTTATAGCAGAACTACTGATCCAGCAGTCCTATGTTATAGCAGAACTACTGATCCAGTCCTACTATGTTATAGCAGAACTACTGATCCAGCAGTCCTACTGTGTTATAACAGAACTACTGATCCAGCAGTCCTACTATGTTATAGCAGAACTACTGATCCAGCGGTCCTACTATGTTATAGCAGAACTACTGATCCAGCAGTCCTACTATGTTATAGCAGAACTACTGATCCAGCAGTCCTACTATGTTATAGCAGAACTACTGATCCAGCAGTCCTACTATGTTATAGCAGAACCTCTGATCCAGCGGTCCGACTATGTTATAGCAGAACTACTGATCCAGCAGTCCTACTATGTTATAGCAGAACCTCTGATCCAGCAGTCCTACTATGTTATAGCAGAACTACTGATCCAGGAGTCCTATGTTATAGCAGAACTACAGATTCAGCAGTCCAACTATGTTATAGCAGAACTACTGATCCAGCAGTCCTACTATGTTATAGCAGAACCTCTGATCCAGCAGTCCTACTATGTTATAGCAGAACTACTGATCCAGCAGTCCTACTATGTTATAGCAGAACCTCTGATCCAGCGGTCCGACTATGTTATAGCAGAACTACTGATCCAGCGGTCCTACTATGTTATAGCGGAACTAATGATCCAGCAGTCCTACTATGTTATAGCAGAACTACTGATC